>CABFOV010003602.1:52039-63469 GCA_902141375.1 Timema poppense
AGTTTACAGTAAATATGATATTTTAATTGAATTTTACCACACCTCTTTGTCCACTACCACTACTATTAATTATAACATACGGTGTCTGACATTCTTGTTCTCGTTTTAAACATCCATAATGTTACTCCAGTATCAGACCTTTTATCTTTGCCACTAAGACTTTCATACACACGGGAAGATTATTCCATCGCAAGAAAGTTGGTGTAATCTATAAATAGGCCTATAGCTACCAATTGTCCGCTTCAATGTTCGGTCGAATGCTCTCTAAAGTGTCGCCTCTCGCAGGAGACTGAACCGCCGATGCACGGGGAGATTATTTCATTTATTCGAGGTAGTTAACGAGCACTTTCTGAACCGACTCACAATACTACTCGAACGGGTAGTAAGACGTAGTGCTATAAAAAAAAATTATATCAGCACGCAACTTATAAACTAACTTAAATCCAGAACACACACAACATAGAGCTATTATTTTAACAATTTTTAAATAACCTAAGCCGTAGGTGGTATTTAATTATTCACTCCTTGGATCTATTGGAAACAAGCATTATTTTTCATGCTGGCTACTTATTTATGTCTCTATTATGTTACAGTGGCGAATCCAGAAATATTATTTAGGTGTGGATGGTATATATAGAGAAGCTATTAATTATTTATATAATTTATTTTTTCCTAATGGGAGTTTAAGGGGCACTTTTAATGCGTAAAACGGCCACCATGTCACGTCTTAAGGACACATACATTACAGTCTTACTTGATAATGTGTTAGATCTCATTTAATTACTTTTTGATCTTGGAGGAGAAGGGTAGGGATGGGTGGAGACGGATGACGTAACACCACTTGCCCCCAACCCGTTTTATTCTTAGTGTATCGTTTTGTTGGAGTTACTTTTTTAAAATATAAATGACGGATTTAAAATGTTGCCTGCAAAGCCGCGTCTCCACTGAGTCGTCAAGTGTCGAGCAACACGTGGATTGGACACCCTCATCCACACTGAATCGACAAACATTCCAGTTGGAAGCAAAATATTTGACGAGGAGGAGGTACTTATTGCTTGTGCCGCATTCACTATTATTGCGTCAAAAAAAAGTCAAAATTGCAGCGTAAAAGAAGATTTTGGGTACGACCAAGTCTTCAAAGTAGAAGTAGATACAGTGGTGGGGATTTGATCAAAGATTTAAAACAGGATGACGCCGATATTTTGAAACTTGAATACAGATGTAACGGGGGACTTCCGAAATTTATTTTGGATGTCCGAAAGTGAGCCCGAAAAATTTATTGCAAATGATCGGACCAAAGATATGTGAACAGGACACCAACTTCAGACAAGCCAATCAATCCCATTTTCTGATTTTTCTTGAAAATCTACTTTGAAGATTTCTTATCTATTTTTCCACCACATCTTTGTCCACATGAAACTAGTGAGCAATCGCCATCAAGGTATCGTGCCTTTTATTTCTGTCTTAAATGATCTTTACTTTTAGTGTCCACAAGTGTGTGTGTGTGTGTGTGTGTGTGTGTGTGTGTGGGATCAAAATAGTTCAATAAAAGAAAGCCACTTTTGGTTATCCCACTCGGTAAGGTGTCAGACTTCTATGCTGGCGGCCGGGGTTCAATCCTCGGTCCAGGCAAAGATTTATTTGATTACCAAATCCTTCATTCACCTCTGACAAGACATCTTGTGAATGTGAGGAACGCCAGGCCTCCACCGTGGTTCGGATTCCACGTTAAACTGTAGGTCCTTCATTTCATCTCACAATCACCCTACCATTACACATTAGCGTAAGTGCGTATAATACGAACGGGTAGTAAGACGCGGTGCCAATAATAATAATATCCCCCTCCATTTTATAAAATAATAAAAAGCACCTCTACCCTACGATGGTTGAATGTTGACTGAGATCTGAAACACGTCCCCAATAGAAGAATCGACTCGACATTATTTGATATTTACTGACACTAGATGGGAGACTAATCGACAAAGATTTTTTTGAAGTCTTCCCTTACTCGACTATATCGACTCAGTGGAGACGCGGCTTAACATAATGGCTTTTATTTCCGTTATTTAATATGGTGATGACAACCCTTAAGCGCTGACGTGTTTCCTGACGTCATAGATTCAATTCTACTGAGTTACATTCTACGGTGAACGCTTTCGATAAATAAATAAGATAAATAGTAACGCTTCTGTTGCTCATATTTACATCGATGGTGTTTTGCCAGTTTTTATAAATTATAGATAAATTCTTCTAAAAAAACCTTCTAAATCAAATATGATTCTGTTTTTTCTTTTATTCCGGATGTTCGCTTGAGATTAGAGAGCAACAGAAAACTTAGCACAAATTTAATAAAAGCTAGAACTTTTAAGAATATTTAATTCAAGACAAATATTTTCCAGGATTTCACAGCCTGTCAATCACAGATTGATGCCGATTTTTTTATTAATCTTATCTAAATTACTCTGTACCAGTGCAAACCGATGTACACTAAGCTCGCCATAAGTAGAACATTTTGGCCGAATATTAAAGGTCAACTAAACATTGAAAAAGAATCACAGGATGTATTTATCTCACAGCTGCCAAAATTGACAGAACAGTCAGTCAAAAGTGACAATCTTTATGTATAATATAAACAGAGTTTAACCAATTGTTTCTATAATTCAGAAAATTCAGGTTATACAGCTATGTACTAATTACACTAACGTGTTAGCGACTAAGCAGAATTAATTGAGAGAAAATGCGCTATATTTGCGTGGAGGGAGAGCGTAAAACCATTTAGGGGAAAAACACGCTCAGTACACCCAACTGGGATTCGAATCCCTATCTCCCCGTCTTCGGCAGTCTAGCCCAACACGAGAGTAGCACGTTAGACTATGAGGCCACCAAAACGTGGATGATGATGATGATGATAATGCGTATTCCCAATCAGGACTTAAGTCCGTCAGCTGCCATTCATACTCAGCATCCCCTCTAGACTAGTTAATTGTCTAGGTGTTTATGGTATCGTGCTGATTTAAATAAGCATCCGAATTAGAAAACAACGCCGGTGAACATATTCGTCGATGATATCGAGTCCCAAGCCCGGTGTAATTTGTATTCAAATCGAGTGGCTCACTGAATCTGTTTGTCCACTTCTAATACGGCGTAATTCGTTTATTTGCTTTGTAGGGTATGTTACTCAAAGGAAATTACAGTTAAAATTGAATTCGCATTGAGATATCGTTAAAGTTAACGGGATTTCAACAACATAATTTGATTGAATGCGTCTAAAGCCTTTTCTTTGAAGAACCATCATAATGTAGATTTTTTTTTGCACCACGTCTTACTTACTACCTGTTCAGGTCATACGCATTACGTTAGTGAGTTTAGGATGAGGCAAATTCAATTTAGAGAAAATGTACCCGCATTTGTGTGAAGGGAGAGTGAAAAACCATTTAGGGAAAACCACCCTCAGTTTACCCGACCGGGATTTGAACCTCTATCTCCAGGTCATCATCGGCAATATAGTCTATTGCGATAGTGACGCCTTAGACCATGTAGCCAACGATGCAAGTCATAATGTATTTAAGTTGACGCATGAAAGTTTTTATAGCATCATGGTGAGCTGGTGGTCTAGGGGGTAAGGTGTCGGACTTCTGTGCTGGGGTCCGGGGTTCAATCCTCGGTCCCGGCATAGATTTGTCTGATTGCCAAACCCTTCCTTCTTCTCTGACAAGACGTGTATTAATCACAACTTGTGAATGTGTAGAATGCCAGGCCTCCACCATGGTTCGGATCCCACGTTAAACATGTAGGTCCTCCATTTCATCTCACAATCACCATACCATTACACATTAGCGAAAATGCGTAAAACCCGAACGGTTAGTAAGACACGATGCTAATAATAATAATAATAATAATAATATACCATCATAAGAAATAGTAATAAAATTAATTGACTGGAAAATTTGTCTGTTATTTTTATAATAATAAAAATGGGAGACTCATTATATAACAGATTTCAACTAAACATATTTTTTCTGTCAATATTCTATTTTAATTTTGTAAATCTACACAAAAATAACAATGCATACGTCCGGTAACTATATTTTTAAGGGTAGGGTCAGATTTAATATACACTTTTTTAATAATATAGTGCGTTTAGTTGTTTATATAATCATAGCATTAACTACAGGTGGGTCTAATCTACTATTTTTATAATCCTAGATTTTAATCTTAACATTACATACGAATCTCGAATCCTAAATCGCAGTAGACTGGGCTTTCAATGACGGAAGAAATCATGGTTTGAATTCCAATCAGGTGTGTTTTTACCTATATGGTTTTCCATTCTTTCTCCACACTAATTTAGATACACTTATTATTATTATTATTAGCACCGCGTCTTACTACCCGTTCGGGTTATACGCACTTACGCTAATGTGTAATGGTAGGGTAAAGGAAGGGTTTGGTAATCAGATAAATCTGTGCCGGGACCGAGGATTGAACCCCGGCCGCCAGCATAGAAGTCCGACACTTTACTCCTAGACCGACAGGTCACCAACTATATATATATAAAGCGCAACATCGTAGCCTGGCGACGAGTATTTCTCACCAACTCTGACTTTTCCTCCAAACTTTTGGCTCTGGCTGTGTGTAGGCTACTTTACCACTTTAAAGTATCGTATTCTTCTATCACTTTCATTACATACAGAATGCTCCGCTAAGGTGGGAGGGACTCACGTCAGCGGTGGACAGGAGACATAAAAACAATGAAAACATGTCCATATAAACATGTATCCCATTTGAGCTTGTTTCAGATTTATAGTCATGTCTGTGCTCCAGTTATGTGGAGTTAATTAACATCATAGGGAATGCTTAGAATCGCCACCCACTGCTTGAATACAATCCTGCAGCCGTCGTGCCGTAAAATGCCGCACTCTTTCAAACATAGCGGGTGTTTGGAACAACTCATATAACATTTCTGATCAACAGGTCGAGAGATATCGAATACGGTATACAAACAGTTAAATGGAATCACTTGACCGTAACTGTAGCTCGGAGACAAGGTCAAATGGGACACATGTTTGTATAGGGTAGGTCGGAAACAATTATACGATACATGCTGAGGAAAGTGATGGACACCGTGCTGAGGTTAGTCTGACTTCCGGGGGAGCTCACCTGAGTGACATTATCTTCAAAAAGTGTAGTATGTAGTTTGACTTTATTTAGCTTGTGAATATTTACATTTTAATTAAAATGTTAACTGTCACGTCACTGATCGACTAATTGTTTCGGTGCCACCCTGTATGATTTTTTTTGTGCCTCCTGTCCGCTGTTGGACTGGCTCCCACATATTACGGTAAACTTTCCATATATATCGCTACATTTCATTGACTACCCAATATATTGATTCTGTCCATTAACATGGATATAAAATAAACATAGCTATAGGGTGGTCTCTTATCTGATTATAAACAGTGCTTTTAAAATGGCTGCCCCCTAAAATGGAAAAAAAAAATGATAATTTTATTTTAGAAGATTCAAATACAATTTAGGGGACTCTGGTTCGAATATGGTGGCTACTGTTATTATTATTATTATTATTAGCACCGCGTCTTACTATCCGTTCGGGTTATACGCACTTACGCTAATGTGTAATGGTAGGGTGATTGTGAGATGAAATGAAGGACCTACAGTTTAACGTGGAATCCGAACCACGGTGGAGGCCTGGTATTCTTCACATTCACAAGATGTCTTGTCAGATGTGAAGGAAGGGTTTGGTAATCAAATAAATCTATGCCGGGACCGAGGATTGAACCCCGGCCGCCAGCAAAGAAGTCTGACACCTTACCCCTAGAGCGCCAGGTCACCTGTGGCTACTGTTGAATCTTATTATTTATACACGAGTTTGAACAACTAAACAATAATTAATTATCTCAAGGTTATTGTTGGGCGTGTAATATTTGGAGTACTGCCCTAAATTAAATAAGTTTATAATTAACACTGTGATAAACGTTGATTTTCTTACCAATATACATCAAGAGTTCCGTTTAGAAAATAATGACTTTTTTTTAGCGGTCGTATTTAGTAACACTTTAATTAATTACTTAACCAACCGCGTGGCACGTGGTCAGAGCTCTTGGCTGCTGACTTAGTGTTCCCGGGTTTGATTCCCGCATCATACTGGGATATTTTTTTTCTAAAGGAGAATACAGCAGCCCCATGGCTTCTTTGGTGCTGACTGACAGCTCACAGATGACTTCTGACAGTCAACATTTAAGTATATACCTAAATTTTGACTGTCCGAAGTTAAAGATTCTAAACAGATGTTTTTGCAGATCATATGGTTCAGCGTAGGGATACATAATTTGGTCTGGTAACATTTCAAAGCTTTCAGCTGTGATCTGTCAGTCAGCACCAAAGAAGTCATGGAGCTACTGTAGTTCTCATTGTCCCCAGGGTTTGGTTAATTAGTCTTAAGTTGGGTTTAATAGTTCTCACTGGTTCCACACACTCATACTCACTGTCACCATCACCTCATCTCATCAGCACATGGAGATTACCTCCAAGGAAAGGAAGTACGATTAGTACATTCGAGAGTCCCCTGGGCGACGGTACATTAGTACTGACTAATCCTTCCGCAAGTTGGGCTATGAGTTATGTAGCACAGACACGCCATTATTATTAGGTACTAAATTATTAGTGTTATTTTATAGGTACTTATAGAAAAATCTCAAAAGTGACAGCTTTAGATCACATGGCTTGACGTATGAATATGTGAAAATAGATTTAGTAAAGTTTTATGCCACATATGTACAGTGCATTCGCAAGAATATTTGTGGAATTGATTACAGCATGTGTGTTTAGAAACCACCCCCAGTATTTGTAGGACGGTTTAGAAACGCTTCCTAACCGGTTCATGTAAACTATCAGTTGCTGGTTTCGGATTTTCTTTCTAACAAAAGAAAACGTGTCCAAATTACAGCACGTTTTCCGAACTGATGTGAGTTAAACTGCCAATCGAAGAACCACAAAGAGATTCCAAGTGAATAATAAAATTCAACAACAAAGGGTTGTTGATTTTAGAACTTCCCTTTTACAAAAAAACAACAACCCAACAACAACAAAAAAAACCCAGAAGACAATTCTAGAGTATTTCAAATTGAAAAACACGATCTGATGTAAAGATAATAGAAAAACATAGAAACAAAACAAAAAAAACCTAATTGGATTCGTTTCCATTTTAAATTCAACTCGATCCGTGTGGAAAAAAAAAGGGTCAGGTTTAATTCTAATAAATACACCCATTAGATAAAATTATTTTGCCGTGAATTTTCATTTAAGGTGGGATGGAAGGGCCCGAGAGAAAAGGCCAGGGTTTATGGAGTCTTTCTGGTAAAATATATATGTTTGGCTAAAATAAATAAAATGTTGCTACTGTACAGAGTTTAATTTTCGCCACATGATGGCATCAACAGTTGTTGGATATCTGTCATGAGCGTAGCGGTATTAGATGTAAAACTTTTTAAATGAAAAGAAAAAAAATGTCGTTAAATTCCAGTAAACCCTTAGCAGATATTCAAAAACTGTAGAGGTAATCAAGTGAAGAAAATTAAATTCTATGTTTGTACTGGAGTAATATTATTATTTATTTTGGTAAAAAAATAAAATCTGCAAAAACACTGGGTTTTTTTTGTCGCGTCCCCTTCAGTCCCACCTTAACAAGTTTTGTTTTGTTAACGCCAAGCTGTTGTAGAATATCATTTCCTGCGGTAGGTAGGCCTGTAAGCAGGTTGATAACGTGTTTGAAAAACATACCTACGATAATACTCTTCATGAATTTTTTATTACGAGTATATTAAAAGTACTTTTGTGAAATATGTAATTATACTAATTACATATTTACATTGTCATAGTCCATAGCGTGCCTATATGAGTCATTCATTATAGCACTTGGACAAAATACGACGCACACTTTGATTAACATTGATTGAAGACAAACTCTATGGCTGATTGGGCATTTTTGTGTTGGGCAAGTTAACGAGCACTTTCCAAACCAAATGATTATAGCTTCTTTTTTTGTACGTGTGCATCTCGCCTTACTACCCATCTGGATAGTATGATATTTATTTTACTACCACGTTTCAGTATTCATTTGGTTTGTTTCCCATAAATTAATTACGAGAAAAGTAGAATTTATGAGGAAATGTACCAGAATTTACGGGAAGGAGCGTGAAAAAACCTTTAAAAACAACCAGATTTGAACCCTGATCTTCCCGTTAGCGTCAATTCAGTCTCAGCCCGAAAGTGACGCGTTAGACCATGCGACAACCGATGCGGGTTATCCGTATTTAAATACACAGAATAAAGAGTGGGACGAGGAAGGTCGCATTTGAGGAATTGTACCCTCATTTTAGTGCAGGTAAACTGAAAATAAATATTTTAGTACACCCATTTGAGATTCAAACCCCAACCTCCCCACTCTCAGTGGAAAACCCGACAAGATGAGACCAACAAATTAGTCCATGTGTCCACCGGAGCAAGACAAATAAGTTAAACGTTTGATTTTTCACGTGATACAAAATAAAGTGATTTAAAACACTATATAAAATAATTGTCTTTATTACAACTGTCCAACATTTTAGCTCAGTCGGTTAACGATTCCAGGTTCAATACCCGGCATGATAGAAAAATTGAATCATTGGAAAGATGGGGAGTTTCCCTGTAAACTAATTAGTGAAGGCTCTTGGCCCTGTCGAGTGCAAGTCTAAAACCTATTTTGTGGGATAGTAGGTGGGAGGGTGAAAGGCGTGGCATGGCACCCCAACCGACCAAAGTATCCTTCCGCGCCAACAAGAACAGATAGATCACGGAAACCGTAGATGGCGCTAGCTACCGGTCAAGTCTTGCGGAAAAATCATACGTTTGGAAATATCAGTTTTCTCGAGAACGAGTGAAATGTTTATGTTAATATTTTCAACACCCCTTCTAAGAATAATGTATCGATGTTTGTTAGTTGTTACATTTTCTTATTTTTTGTTATGAAGCAGGCAGTTTTCTATTGAAAAATGTCAATTGTATCGATATTTGATCACTGTTAAAATTATAGAGGAGGTTTTTATATAAAAAGTATAACTTAATCAACATGCTTCTTTTCTTGAACAAACCGTTTTCGAAAAGAAAATTTCAAAACAATAAAAATTCTTTAAGATAACCGTTTGTTCCCACGACTCTGCATTTCCACGCCAAATGAAAAGGGCCAATCGCCTTAAACGCCTAGAAGTAGGGCGGGCGGGCGGGCTAGGCGCTGGGTAATGTGTCTGTGCTAAATTTAAGTTAGTTTATAAGCCGTGTGTTGATAAAATCAGTTCAAGTTAATACATAAAATAAAAAAATCAATTCTAACTCTCGCCAATGGACACGCGATCTAAATGTCAGGCTCATCTAGTCTGGTTTGCCAGCGACGGGCGGATCGATGTTGATATCCCGGACGAATGTATTGAAGATCACTTCACCCTCATATGGTTTCACACTCTCTGTCTCTCCACGAAAATACGGGTACATTTACTCTACATTTAATGTTACTCACTTATACCACATTAGCGTAATTAATATATGTGTATAATCATACGCGGATGAGGAGATGCGATTAACTAAAAAATAACAATGCAAAAATCAGAAGCAATTATTATATTATTATTAGCACCGCGTCTTACTACCCGTTCAGGTTATACGCACTTACGCTAATGTGTAATGGTAGGGTGATTGTATGTGAGATGAGATGGAGGACCTACAGTTTAACGTGGAATCCGAACCACGGTGGAGGCCTGGCATTCCCCACATTCACAAGATATCTAGTCAAAGGTGAAGGAAGGGTTTGGTAATCAGATAAATCTGTGCCGGGAACTGGGATTGAACCCCGGTCGCCAGCACAGAAGTCTGACAGCCTACCCCTAGACCGCCAGGTCACCCCAGAAGCAATTGAATAGCTTGAGACCATCGGGTGGTATAAAAAATAAATGTAGTAAAGTCGTTATTGACAAATGATATATATATATATATAATAGGTGTATAAAGTGACAGCTGCTGTACACACATCTTGGTGTTTAGTGCCTGAATGAAATTTAGTCATTTTTAAACCGTCACACTCTTTCCAAAAGTGTCCAGAATATGCGCATATCTTATCCAGATCGATTCCCCTATTCGCACACATGACAAGACTATTTTTTTAAACTAATAAATGGTACGGTGCACAGCACAGACTTTTCTTTTTCTTTTTTCTTAAGATGGATACATTTGACTAAAAACCTAGTAAGATTTGTGAAATGAAAAAAATATACATTATTGTTTGAACACCTTTACTTTGATGATTAGTTACTTCGTATCTCAAATAGTTTCGGAGAAATGAATAAAATTGGAAATTTCTGCTTATGCAAGGTAAGCTACCCCCTAAAGTCCTTTTAATGGGAAAATGAGAATTGCCATTTTTTTTTTGTAATGTTAAACAATGCCTAAATACAAAATATAATAAAAATAGTTTCAGCGAATTTTGAGAAAATTATTTATTTCTCTTTTTATCCTTCTGTAAATCCACCCTTAATATTATGGTTGGATATCTAATTCTAAAATTCCCCGTGGGGAACTTTATAAAACCTTGAAACCAAACTTTAGCTCCGGTTTTGGGCCAATATTTAGATAAATATTTATCTCTCTGAGTAGTCGATTGACAGTAAAAAAGCGGGTTTTATATTAAAAAAAAGTTTGAAATTTTTCCGAACATTTCAACAAATAGCATAATATCACTAATCTAAATCAAATTCTATTACAACCACTCTAGCTACCAAATGTAGTTTCCATGTCAATGGAAATAGAAACCTTAGCCTCAAATATGTAAATTACTTAAAATGTGCTTTTATGATTTAAAAAACAAACAAACACACGCTCACCACGTGTCATATCCACCAGTTAAAAAAATTAAAAAACTTTCCTTGTAGTGCGGCGTATGAAACTTTTTAAGGTGGGATAGAAGTGTTTCTGCAGTTTGTTTGGAAACTTTTTTTGTTGCCAAAATAAATCAAATATTGCTCCAGTACAAACATGGAATTTAATTTTCTTCGCATGGTAACCTCAAAATTTCTTGAATATCTGTAAAAAATGTTCTGGAATTTAATAACAACTTTTTCTCTTAATTTAAAAAGTTTCCCATCTATTACCGGTATGCTCATGACAGATATTCAACAACTGTTGATATCACCGTGTGAAGAAAACTAAACTCTTATGTTTCTACTGGAGCAATATTTTATCCATTTTGGCAACATGTGACCTGGTGGTCTAGGGGTAAGGTGTCAAACTTCTGTTCTAGCGGTCCGGGGTTCAATCCTCGGTCTCGGCACAGATTTATCTGATTACTAAACCCTTCCTTCACCTCTGACAAGACATCTTGTGAAT
>CABFOV010003603.1:23746-40652 GCA_902141375.1 Timema poppense
CCCCGCATTATTATTTTCAACCCACATATTGAAGAATCATCATAGACTCTACCATAAAATATGAGTGACTATCGACATTTTTATGAGGAATAAATTAAACAAAAATAATTCAAAATAAAATATAGCCTATGTTACTCGCTGATAATGTAGCTTTATATTGGTGAAAGAAATTTTAAAATCGGTCCAGTAGTTTTTGAGTTTATCCATTACAAACAAAAAAACAAATCTTTCCTCTTTATAATATTAGTGTAGATTGCATCTTACTACCCATTCGGGTTATACGCCTGACTATGTATATTCTATGAGTTATTCCTGGTTATTCTAAACACCTTGTATTTTTTTTAAAGAGTGTGGAATTATACGACACGATGACTGCTGGCTTGCATTCAGTTTAAAGGTGGCCATTTTGAACACATTCTATATTGCTAAGCAGATCCACATTACTAGTCAAACAGGACTATAGCTTGGAAACACGGTAAAACGGAATACACGTATATATGAATATTTCTCATTGTTTTTGTGTGCCCCGTCCACCACTGGAAGGGGGTCCCACATGCTAGCTACACCCTGTATTTGGGTTTAAAGGGTAAGTTTGATACTAAATGTAAGGCAACTGTTTAATAGTACAGTCTCGCCAAGCCTTGCTCCCCATTGCAACAATCCACGAGATGACCCTGATATGTATATTTGACCATTTTATTTTAATATATAATGTTTATAAATGTACTAAATGTTAGACCTGTCACCGAGAGGTGCAAATTAAGATTTAGTGCAAAATATGTTCCAGGTTTTTTTAAGTTCTTTTTAGACCTTTCAAAACATCGGAATGTGTTTTTTTAAAGTTTCGAATATTTCTCATAGGCCAAAACTTTATTTATAACTCTAGCCACGTGATCTTGGTGTGCTGAACCTAACTCTAAGGTCACTCCTTCAAAATAATTCTCTTTTAAGAATTTTGTGGGTAATCAGTGTGCGAAGTTTCAGCTTTGTACCTGATCGGGTAAGTCTTAGAAAAACTATTGACATACAAACAGATGTGATCGCAGTGTGTTGAATCCTCTTAGGAAGTATCTCCTGTAAAAAATAAAAAATGGGGGTAACTACAACACTTAATTATTCAGTGTACGTTGTTTCAGGTATGTAATATACCTTATCGGGAATTTTGAAACAGACCACAAGTACAGGTGCCCCTGATAAAACCGGCCCCAAACGCACAGTATTTCTAATTCCATGTTCGAAATGTGCGCCACCAGCCGCTATGCATGGTTCCTCTCGCCGACTGGTCAACGTTTATTTATTGAAACTATACATAGCAGCTGATGGCGCACATTTCGAACACGGAATTAGAAATACTGTTCGTCTGGGGCCGGTTTGATTTGGGACAAGTATTTCACCATAAGGATGTATCATAGAGAACCACACTATTTAATATGAACGCATACATTTGGAACGCGAGAAGTTTACCAACTATTTCAACAAGCTTCTCTTGTATCGAAATGTGTTCCGCGCATGCGTATCTTATCATTTGCGAGGGGAGAAGGGCACATCGGTTCTACTTGCGAGTTTAGTTAGGGCGCTGAGCGTCTCTGTGTTATGCGCGTCGGGACGGAGTAGCAGAGGAACCTTTTCTTCCACGGCGCCGAGGTAACGTTCGGAACCCGCGTGGAGCTCTTGGAAACTCGGGACTAAACATTTCAACAAACAGTCGTAAAAATTACATTTCATATATTAAATTATTATTATTAATTAGTGGACTTTTCCCAGGGAATATTTAACTATTTCTGTTAATAATCGATACGTCTATGTTTTTCTGTGAAGAAGTGTGTCTGGAAAGGGGTTAAAATCAGCCTCTTGAGGACAAATGAGGGGCTATTCGAGCAAATAAGTAGCGGATCAGGTCTAGAAAATTGAGATTAACGGCTAGAACGTTCGTGGTGCTTACCACACATGACACCTTATATTCACAAATGTTGGCAATATCTTCGTCAACGTGCGGCGGCCACTTGGTCGGTGTAGCTTTCTTGCGGGCTGACGCCAGGGAGTTGTACGGTTTGTAATACTTTATTTTGTTTAATCCTGTGTTTCATTTCCTCCATAAGGGAAAGTCCCTCATACTCCACTTCGTATAATCCGCTTAAACCATTATATAAATACAATGAATATATTGATGGCACTCCCAGTTTTAATATCTATTTTTTAAATAAAATAATACAAAAAAAATCTCTCTGCTTTAACACATATATTGGCGATACTTGTCAGCAATACAAATGGTTAAATATTCTTTAAAATGTAAGTTTTATAACGGTGTTTTTTTATTAGTCTATAAAATTAGAGAAGTTTTTCTAAGAAAGATCATTTGCAAAACGCGCAGAATAATTCAAACGCAGTATCTTGAAAGGTTCAAAGCCAATGTTTTCACTTCTTTACAAAGTTGGGAAAGGGTCATTAAGTCTCCATTTGTGAATAATAAATGGGTGAACGTTGAATAGATTATTTGATTAGCTTCACAGCCGAACTTCTAATTATCACGGGACTATTGGAAACAATCGGTGCCGACACAGTAGATTAGACTCGTTCTAAAGTTTGTTGTGATAACTAGTATGTAAGAATACTTAATTGTACACCCGCGAGCTGACGTAACTTTATATGTGTGTTGTTTTATTATTATTATTATTATTATTATTATTATGTTTAGCGACAATATTACCACCCGCTTCGGTGCTCCCGTGGTCTTAGACGTAACTCCCGCAATAGACTGGATTACCAATGACGGGGAGATTAAGGTTTGAATCCCGGTCGGATGCACTGAAGGTGATTTTCCTAAATGGTTTTACGCTTCTTCTCTACTCAAATGTGGGAACACTTCCGCTAAATTCAATCATTTTCATCCCTGACGCATTAGTGTAATTAGTACATAACCCGAACGGGAAGAGATTCGGGAGAAAAATAAATGGTTCAACACAATCGCACAAACTTTTTAGTATTGTGTATCATGGCTTCGAAGATAATTTTCCAAAATAGGTTTTGAGTAAACTATCCTTAAGTTTGTTTTCCTCATAAAAACAAACGCATGATCTTGTTAAGCACAGTAATAACCAACCCCTCCCTTTCTCTCTCTCTCTCTCTCTCTCTCTCTCTATATATATATATATATATATATATATATATATATAAAAATTGTTCAAATATATTTAACAAAATTCCAAATTTTCAAAAGTAAATTATTTGTAAGCTACCATAAAATTATTTGTTATTTGTAAAAATAAAAACATATTCTTAACCATCAGGAAAAACTATTCCCAGAAATGAATTCAATGTTCAATGTCAATTTTTTTAATTAAATTTTTATGATCTCTCTAAATAAACTACTCTTATTTTAATTTATTTTAGGTAAATAAATATAAGTTATTATTGATAATGTAAAATAGTCCCCGATACCAATTCTAAACCAAATCGTTAGAGCTATTTTTTTTAAATGTTTACAAAAATCAGTTATTTGTTAACTATATACTATTAAATTGGTTTTAGATAAACAAATCTATATAACTCGTATATATATATATAACACAATCAAATCAACAGATACCGGTACCTATTTTGAACCAAATTGCCAAAGAATTGTTTTTAATATTCAAGTTAAAAAACACAGTAATCAATAAAGTACCCATAACTCATAAGTGGTTTTATACCCTAAAAATAATAACTATACGTTGTTATTAATCAAACCACACTCTCTCCAGATATATATTTTGAACAAAATAGAGCATTTTTTTTAAATTTCAAATCTTCAAAAATGTTTCATCAGTAAACTAGTCTTTAACGAGTTTTTACCCAAATACCAAATGACAAATACCAATGTATGGTTATTAAACAGTGCTATTTATCAAATAAAACAAATCCTATATGTTCATTTTAAATAAAACCGATATAGCCATTTTTGAAATACTTGTAATTAAAAATCACAAGTAAGTAAACTACCCTTAATTTGATGGTTAGGGTCAAAATCAAAAAAAGATCCTGAGGTACAGCCCTGCAGAAACTAAATATCAAGTTTGAACTAAATTCATTCAACTGTTTAGGACCCGTGGACAAGCAAGCAGGCAGACAGACATGGAAGCACACAAAATCGTAAATTCCACTTTTTGGGGCTCGTGTTAACAAAAAACGTAAAAATTCGTCATAATCTTGAGTTGGATTTTTTCACGATTACAATACTTTCTCTTGATGTGAGAAAATAAAAACAATATTTGTGTTTAGTTATCTATTTTTTTTGGTGATATTTAAGGCGAGAATGTATGAAAAATGACTTAAGGGCAGTGTTCACACAGTTTTTTATTTCAAAACTTTTTTGCCAATGTAAATCAAATATTGTTCCAGTATAAACATATATTTAGGCATTTTGTAGTTCGCTAGGCAGACGCGCTCAAGACTCATTAAAGATATCGAACTAGCAAGATTATCGGCGGCTTAATTCAAGGGAACCGATATGGAGGGTGATTTAGATTAAGTACTCCTACATTATTGCGGAAAAGGGTTGTTAAAACCAAAATCGTAGATCCCGAATGTAATAAGCCTCCTCCATATTGGCACCGGTCGAGATTCGGACCCCGAACTACCTGCCATCGGTTATTTAATAGGGTCTTTATGTTTTGAAAAAACTATTACGTTCAACTCCATGTTTATTAACGGTTTAATTTATGGCTTAGAGAAGACGAAGAATGTTTTAATGAAACTGCATATGCATTAGCCATTGAGAGAGGTCGGGAAAACCAGAGCGCTGAAATCTCACGTGGAAAATCCTGCCCCCCTTACATTTAACCCCTCCGCCCGCAAGAGCAGCTATTAAAAGTAAAACCTTTTACAGACTTATTATGATAAATTATAATCCATTACTAGTCAGACGTCTTAGATTACATGGCCACCAGTTTAGTTACCAAACAATCATTATCAATAGAGTATTAAAGTATTTTACTTGTGGATTTAAAAGGGGATGTATTGCTCATAATAGTTGCGCAGTAGATTTAGACGCGAGTCCATCTTTGGAAACAGCTGATTAAGGGCCGAAAGTCGTAAGTTTCCGATATCAGAATTACGATTTCCGTCTCGCACGATTGAACAGTAGGACATACTTCTGAACTCTATCAATCACACAAACAAAATTAACTTTTTACATCAAGAATTATTTTTAAATCATATTTATCTCGTTTTTTTAATTATCTCTAATAATGTGCAATATTTTCACTAATTTGAAAACAAACACGAAATAAACTAGAATCTATTACTAATTAATTCAAATAACCCTATTAATTAACCTATAAACTAAATAATGTTTTTCCCTACAAACAGCTGAATTGGATGTGCCTTTTATGAAACATTTTTGTGGCAAATATTAGTAACATTTTATTATAATATTAGTGTTATTTTATAGATATTAATAACATCTATCAAAAGTAACCATTTCAGATAAAATTACTTGAATCTCGACTACGTGAAAGTTTATCTAGTATCTTTTCTAGCTCTTCTACAAATAAACATTGGAAAGTACATGCTCCTTTCTCTCGTAATTGTGTCGCTATAACATATCTTTAAGCAGCTTACCAAAATAATCGTTGCTAAATCGTCTACAATTTAATGAACACATTTCATATACGGATTATTTTATGTTATAATACTTACGTTAGTGGGTGGTTCTTTTGTTTCATACAAAACCTAATTGCTTTAAGAAGCACACAAGAGGACTTTAAATCCATGCTAAATGAGCGAGAGGGAGGTGGGTTGAGGGTCGGGTTAGCCGTCTCACTTATTCTATTATTTTCAAACAATAGCAAAGTTCAAAAACCACTTCTAGCAACATTATTTAGGGTAGCTTGATTTATGGTATAGCCCCTTTCTCGCCCTCCCAGTGCCTCAGCTGTGATTGGGAGCGTTAAGTAGGAATTCTCTTCAGAGACTTACCGACAATATCGTGAGATACCATGGTTCGAATCCTGGTTGTGACGTGTTTATTTTTACTAGAGAGGTAGGTGTGAGTCGGGTTTAAACTGCTTTGTGATCACAGTCAAAGCGACTCTAAAACCCTATTATTAATAATAGTAATAGCTGTATTCTCTTAGTCATTTTTATATAGGCCTTAGAATCCATTTACATTTTCAAAAATATCTTTGTCTTAAAATAAATATTTTAAATACAGGCCTATTTTTATTTCTTTGAATGTACTAGATTTTATTAAATAAAAAAATTCTCTTTCTGGAAGGTTTGTTCACGTGGTTAGTGTGAGGGCCTGTTCGGGTTATGCGCCTATTTACTAATTACTTTAATGTATTAGGGATTAAGAAGGCTTAATTTAGAGGAAGTGCACCGGAATTTTCGTGGAGATAGAGTGGAAAACTATTTAGGAAAATCACCTTTTGTGCACCCGACTAGAATCGAACCCCGATTTCTCCGTCTTCGGCAGTTTAGTTTATTGAGAGACAATGCAGTCACCGAAGTGGGTCGTAAATTATTCAAAATAAATTAAATCTAATTGAGAAGGCTAAGCCTTTTAGTTAAAAGTCATATCAGATCATATTCTTAGATATGCCTTTTTTTAAAAATTAATTTTCTCTTGATTTTACAGCATTAATAGCTATATGCCTATGCCTAGCCTTTTTATCTACCTCTTGGCATTTCGGCATCTGTAAAAATAAAGTGTCATCATTTTCAGAAGATTCAACTAAGAACGTAATTGGAGATAAAATTAATAACTTGACTGCTTCAATATTGCGGCCGTGACAGTAATTAATACACGCTAACGAATTTCAAACAAATGTACAGCCGTAAACTAGACTACACGTTAAAAGTAATGAAGGCGATTTTATGTAGATATTAAGATATTATACTTGGTCTAAGATTGACAAGATCCTAAACTGTAATATGCAAGATTTCATCATATTAATAAAATGAAAAAATATTTACAAAGATGCCAAATAATGTTGCTGTACCCATCAAACTTTCATATTATGTGGGAAAAAACAATTTGCAGTCACCGTTAATAATTATTTTTATTAACTGAGCCATTCAGGCTGAGATCGGCCTAAGGTCAAAATGGACACAAGAACAGAATCTTATACCCACACTTTTATATCGTAATCAAAATATTAAATTATATTTATTTTACATTACATTTAATACATTTTACATCTACAGTTTATTAAAGAATTTCTCGATTCTAAAACTCACATGAACATTAAAATTTTAAAATGTTTTGACTGGATCAGTTTAAGTGGATTTAGTTAGAGTAGGAATGATAAAGGTACAATTTACAATAAACTCACCTTAGGGTTCGGCTAAACAAGTGCGAGAGAGCGAGTGATTATCAGATAGCTCGGTAGATGTCGACAAGGGGCAAAGGTTCCAATCTGGGCTCAGTGAACTAAGGGTGGTTTTTGACAGGTGATTTATTGTTGTGGTTTTCCCATCCTCTCTCCACGCTAATAGGTATTCTTATTTGTAAAGGCCTACTTTGATTATAATATTGAATAATTAACATATTGGGTATACACACACACACACACACTGTTCATGATACTACCAATTAAATTAGGCCGTTAGTAGCAAGTGTACAAAACATGTCAATGATAATAAAAAGGTCAAATATAATGTCAAATTGAGAAGTTTTCTTAACACACAATGGATGTATATAAATATATAATTAACACCAACAGCGTCCTCTGACCTCACAAGTTCCTTTTTCGATCTGTCTTACCTAGCACTTTCAATATTCTAATGACATGTGTTGTGTACTGTAAATAAAACACAACAAAATAGAAAAATAAAATCCATACTCCTTAAAATATAGGTTTATATTTTACTAATTATGTGATTATATAATATATATTCAAAACTTGGGCTTGGGCTTAGGTTATCTTATGATGTTCATCACTAAATTAATATACATTCTTAATTATGGCCATACCCCATCCAACCTTTTAGTTGAATTTATTGAAATATAGTAAAATAGTAAATAATTGTTTGAACAAAATATATTATGTAATTTTGGTGTGGATAAAATTATGTTTATATTTATATGCCTCATTATAAAACCATTAATTAATTTTGGAACCAACCTTATGACTTATTTTTATTTAGCGCCGCGTATTACTACCTGTTTGGGTTATACGCTTAAGTACTAATTTCAATAATGGATTAGAAATTGGGAAGGTTGAATTTAGAGGAAGGGAACCCGTATTTGCGTTGAAGGGGAGTGGAAAACCATTTAAGAAAATTCACCCCCACACGAAACTAACGCGTTAGCTAACCACGCCACCGAGGTGGGTGAATTTTTATTGCTATAGATCTTTATAGCTGCTTTTTTTTCAACAGCAGCTGTTAATGAAATGCTAGTGGTTCAACCATAAGTTCTTACCCGGCCGAATTGGTAAGGGATTTAAAAAAATCATATGTTTACTGTTATGCATAGAACATCTTTTGGTCTGGGAAAGGCTGTGTTTTTAATGCCTTTGATCAATAATTCGCAAATTATGTCTTTTTTTTTACAAAATTGGTCACTATTTCAACTTTTTTTTGTTACATATTTTGTTGTGGTCCCTGCAGTTTAGTCGCTGAAGTTGGTGAGATTGGCTCTTAAAAAATGGCTACAGTGTTTATTATAACGTCAATGTTGTTTGCAAATGGTGGAGTGTTTATTTGCTCGGAATATACATTTAAAATATCTGTCACCGACACATGACATACAATATTATGTAGAAAATTAATAATTATTTTATCGTCCGTGATACAACACAGCGTATTAATTAATTCTATAAACAGAAGCTGTTAAGTTTGTATCTTGTCAATTCCTGTCAGTAGCACGTTTTATATAATGTGATAGAATACATTATCACGTACCGCTCTACTAAATAGTGAATTCTGAATCAACAAATGTACCAACCATCATGACGTGTAATGAATCGTTTGCGAGTACAGCGTGTACTTTTTGAAAGTAAATATCATCTTAAAACACTATGTTACCTGAATCAGCACACACTTCAACCAAATTACAACACTACAATAGAGCCAAACATTGAAAACAACATTACCCGCCTCGGTGGCTTATTTAGCTAAGGTGCTACTTTAGTGTTGAGCTAGACTGCCGAGAACGGGGAGATCGAGGTTCGAATTGGGTGGACTGGGGGTGTGGTTTTTCCTAAAAGGGTTTTCCACTCTCCCTCCACTAAAATGTGGGTTCACTTCTTCTAAATTCAACCTTCCCAATTCTCAACCCTTTAGCCTAATTAGTACTTAAGCGTATAACCCGAGTGGGTAGTAAGACGCGGCACCAAATAATAACACAACATTTTGTTTAACACAATATTTGGATCAACATTTTAACACAACAATAAATAGCCCATTAATAAAGACCAAAATTGTAACACTTGAAAAACGCAAACTCAAATTTTCTTTTTATCTGTTGATTTATTTTAAAAAAAAACTGGTGATCGTATGGTTTTAAGGCATCAGTTTCACAATAAATGGGATTGTCATTGGCTGAAATCATATAGTTTGAGCCCCAACTTGTTGCACTAGAGTTGTTTTTCCAAATATGTTTTTTTCTATTTTTCTTAATCTTCCTTTCTGCACCAATGAAGATGATATTCTTTTTAACAGACTTCATCTCTAACCCTAGAATTAAGCCATTAATAACCTTAATATTGGATGTACGGGCAAAGGCGTAAGTCTAGTCTAGTCTGTTCTTTTGCTGATGAGGAGGTTAGAGTTTGAATCCCCGCCGGTGTATTTTCTTAATTACCCTATCTCCCTCAAATGGGGTTATATTTCTTGTAAAATATATCTTAATCCCCCTTGCCTCATTAGTTTAGATACTGGTATTAAAATATTATGGAAGGATAGTAAGACCTGGTGCACACAAAAACACAAAATAGAAAACGTACCCGTTTTGGTGGCTGCCTGGTCTAACGCGCTATTCTCGCAGTAAACTAAACTGTCGATGACGGGGAGACTGAGTCTCGAATATCGGTCGGGTGTAGAGAGGGTGGTTTTTCCCAATCCCTCTCTCTACGCAAATTTGGGATACACTTTATCTACATATAACCTTCCTAATCCCTATAACCATTGGCGTAATTAGTACACAAACGTATAAACCGAACCGGTAGTAAAACGCGTTGCTACAAAAACCTGGTAGTAGTTAGCGTAAAAGAGAGAATTGAACTGTTTCTATATTTGGTATCTAGGAGGAAATTCCTATCAATAAAGCAGAATTTTTTTCCTCCTTGAGTAATAATTTTTAAATCATATTTTTCGCATTTAAAAAAAAATAGGTCGTATAATTTTCCATAATTATTTACAAAATGAAAACAAACAAAAAAACTTAATAAAATCACCGATTAGGACCACATCAGTCAAAAAAGTCTAATGCTTAATATCAGGTAAATGTGAAGCTACTAAATGTCGACTTTGAAGAGCAAATCTCTCTGGCTTAGACTTTACCCACATTACACTTCACCCACATTACACTTCGTATCTTAGAAACAGTTATAAGTAAGAAGGAAACTTCGAAATATTATGAACAAATTTGAAATAAGAAATATTTCAATATATAATCATTTTCAGAACAGCTACTAAAAAGTGTTTCAACAACTGACTAGACCCGCGTCGGTTAGACGCATGGTCTAATGCGTCATTTTTGTAATAAAGTGGGCTGCTAATGGTAAGGAGACCGGGGATCGAATTATGGTCGATTATATTGAGGGTGATTTTTTCCTAAATGGTTTTCCACTTTCCCTCCACGCAAATCCTTGTACACTTTTTCTGAAATTTGATCTCCATCATCCCCAACACATTAGCGTAATTAGTACATTAGGGCATAACCCGGACAGGGGGTAAGACGTGCTGTTAAAAAAAAACGTGATTAAAATACATATATCCGTAGGTATGGATGGATTTATACTCGTCATCATTAGATCAATAGGGTAAAATGTTTTTATCATCTTTACCTAAATGCACTTAGTTTATATTTTAATAAAAGTGGTGTAATGGGACAACTATAAAAACATGCATGTTTTAAGCTTCGCTCTGACGTCAGTTCACGTTTAAAAAGTTACCTTTGCTTCACACATCACTACTTGAACATCTAATGTCTTACCTACAACAGCTGACAACTAGCCTTAAGTTGTGGGGGAAGGGGACGCGAGGAAAGGTCATTTTTTTGCAGTTTTTATAGCAACACTTTTTTTGTGTGCAAATGAATCAAATATTGCTCCGATAAAAACACAGATTTTAATTTTCTTCACATGAGGGTATCAAAAGTTCTTGAATATCTGTCAAGGGGTGTCTTTGAAATTAATGACAACTTTTTCTCTTCATTTAAAAAGTTTCTCACTCAATGTCGCTATGCTCATGAAAGATATTCAACTGCTGTTTGATTTGTTTTGATAAAAAAAAAATGTTTTGTTATTAAAACAGTAAAAACACCGTCCTTTTCTCGCGTGCACTACACTCCCAACTTAATTTGCATAGAGAAGAGGAGTTTGACCCGCCTGTGATGCTATATTCAGCAGTTGTTCGCCCCGGACTTGTCATATTGGGCGAGAAAACTCTCCCACTGGTCTACTTCACTGTCGGGAGGTTCGCATGAGCGACGCCAGACGCCGCTTTCTAGAGGGAGATGTGCTTGGCTTTCCATTCGGCCTGAGGGAGGGGGCAGAATTATACTTCCTGGTAAAGGGCTGACAGGCTTACACTTTGTCCTGGTGAGGGGATGACATGCCTGTGAAGATGTTTACGATACTTTTTTCTGTACCCTTAGATTTATTGTGGTCCCCTTCTCACCTAGAAACAATGCTTTTGTTTTTAGTATAATATTTTCTTTAAGTTATAATAAAACATTTCATATACATACCGATCTCAATTACAAACGAAGTAGTAAGGGATTTTTTTATAAGATTATCAGATTGTGAAATTATAAATATCACATTACTAACATAAATGCGTAAATTACAACCAAATTATTGTTTCTTTCGATATTGATCCAAATCAGGGGTGTGATCTCTTAAATAATGGGTCTTCAACTTTTTTGTATGTCCAAGGGCCAAAGTTTCTGTCTACTGTTGGTTCGTGGGATTCAATACTGTACCGGCAATATTCGGATTGAACAAATATTAAAATTTTCGTATGAGCTCATTCTTACACACTCATACTCACATTACGAACTAGGCCTGTCCACGACAGCTCAAATCTCGGATATATCAACAAGTATGTTCTTTTGTTGTTGTTTTTTCATTGCAGAAGATTGCGCGAGTGGTCTTGTCTACTAAAGTTGTAATTTGCCGTTTAAAAGTACATTTGTACAAAACGCAATAACTTTCTTCGAGTAAAGAGCAAAAATAGTTTTTAAAATAAAGTAAAATACGTAAATAAAATATTTATTTTATTAGTTAAATATATCATATATTTTTTTGTATTTGTCATTTTTTCTCTTGAAAACTTTTTATATTTTTCATGAGCCAGTGGGCCGCAAAGAATGTTGCCGTGGGTTGAAGACCCCTGTGTTAAAGTATCGATATTTTTTTCCACATCCCTAGATAAAAGGTAAACGTGGTGGCCTCACTAAGCAAACAAAATTATCACGCTCGTAATCCAAACACAGGAGACGTTTCATTAAAATATACTAAAAAAAACTACCAGCCCGTAGGCTAGCTTTACCGACTAAGCGGCCGCATTATGTTGGTGAAGATAGTTCCAACATTTCGCACATAGAGGGTGTCATGTATTCAGCACAACGAACCTCCCCGCCATTAGTCTCAGTTTTCTAGACCGTAGCCTCTACTTCTTTATTCAAGTAGCTCCTCATTTGTCCTCACAAGGCTGAGTTGACCTCATTAAAGAACCACTACATCACAGAAAGATTTGGAAGTGCTGGGGATTGAACCAGGGGCCTCTTGATCTGTGACCAGGAACTCTGACCACTAGACTATAAAGAGGTGGTCCTACTAAAATAAATTAATCAAAAATAAATAACAAGAAATTATAACCAATCCCATCCCGAATGCGTGAAAGTAAGTACGTCGGTTCATCCAAAGGGTGTTCAGATGTCCGATTTAGTTTTGAAATCATAAACCACTAACCCACAAAGGTGGCTGCATGGTCTAGTGCGTCACTCTGGCTATAGACTGTCGATGACGGCGAGATTGTGTTTTGAGTCCTTGTTGGATCTATTAGGCTAATTTTTCCCTAAAAGGTTTTGCACAAAATGTGGGTACAATTCTTCTCTTATTTAATTAGCCAAATTAACTTATGCCCATAACCTGAACGGGTATTAAAACTCGGCGTCAGCCCGCAATACAGCTACCGACCGAGTGGCCGCTAAGTTAGTGCCAACTTTTGTGGATATAATTTGTCATGTGGTCAGCACAATGAATCATCCTGCCATTAATCTCAGTTTTCTAGACCACTTCATAGAAAATCTGGCCTCAGATTAAACCCGGTACCTCTGGATCTGTAGCCAAGAATTCTGATCACGTAGCTAAAGAGGAAGTCATCAAGACATAAAAAAATACGAACATTAAATTTTTACTAAATATTTATTTATTTGTTCGTTTGTACCATTAGAAACTTGTGGTAATATTTTTCATCCAGTTGGCTTGCCCCGCGCGGTATAGTAGCGCCTTCAGAATGAAACACGTGACAACCCCCCGCCGACCCCTAGGAGTGAACATAATTTACAGGTTCTTATCTCCCATTCCAGCCCGTGACCTGGTTTAGCCCTGGGTGATGTTGTGCGAGCGTCTTTTAGGGTAGAGTACGACAGACTTGGCCTCTAAGCACTGTAGGGATGGGTAATATCGGTGATCACAGTGACCTTGATTTTAAAAGAGCAGTGATTTATACCAGTGATTATTCACAGTGATTGGCACTCACTCGCGGGGAACTTGAGAACTACAGCTATTAATTGGGATTGAGAAAGCATTCACTTCCTTCTCTAAGATTTATTAAATACCTTTTGTTATAAAAAGTTAGCTACAGATACATTTGTATTATCAGTGAGAAAGCTATATGATTATTTTATATATTGAAAGTTTAAATAAATGCAACGCATTCTTTCTCGTAATTAGGAATAAAAAACATTTATATAAATAAATATACTGGATCAATATTTTTTTTCATTAAAAAAATAACATATTAACTTAAAAAATTATGTTTGATTATGTTTATGTTAGATTTTGAACATAATCGTTAAAGATATTTTCGAAATATTAAAACACTCCACAGATATCCATTTTAAGCAAAATCGTTAGAACCACTTATGAAAAAATCTCAAATTTTCAAAAAATAATTTATTATCAATAAACCGGCCCTAGCTTTATGGTTTGAAATCCAAATCACGATTCACCTTCGAGGTATGATCATAATTACTATAACGTCAAAATATCAAGTCTAAACGAGATCCATCAAACCGTTTCGGACAATTAATATACAGCGGACCCACTTCGGTGGCTGCATAGTCTGAGGTGCCGGTCTCGTAATACACTAGTTTGCCAATTACAGGGAGATCGGGATTCAAATTCCGGTAGGGTGTACTGAGGGTGATTTTTCAAGATCTATCTAATTTCGAGGGCGAAAATGTTTACAGTTGCAAAAAAATTCTTTACATGAGAAACTAAAAGCTTCCTGATAAATCTAGGTATATGCGAATACAGCGGGTAGTTTGAAGTTAATACTGGTAATACACATTATTGAATAATTTTATAAATAAATGAATCTTCAGGGAAATCTCAGTTAGTTACTGGGAGAAAAAAAAAGTGTTCATGACATTGTATCATAATGCCGTGGTGGACAATATCAGGCGTTTAAAAGCGTATAGATGAATGAATACAGAACTAGATACCGATAGCTTTTCCAGGATTGTGTTAGCTTCTATTTGATTGTGTACTAAGAACCTTTGCAAGCTAGAGAAAAAAAAAAGTAGACGCCAAGATTTTATGAATCCTCAAGAGGAAGATATATATTATATATATAATCGGATGGCCAGCTGTCAGTAAATCATACCAGGAGAGCATGAACCTCTAAGAGGTATGGATGACGAAATTCCGGACCAGCTGTTGTACAACTGCACGGCGGAGCTGCTTCTTGCTACAGGTCCTCTTATGGACGTGTCCTCGGCGTGGTCCTTGAACCGCTCCGAGGTGCTGGACGTACTGAGCGTGGTAGTAGACGACGAGGACCTATCATTTTCCCCTGAGAGGAGGATCTACTTTCGAAAGCTGTTGGGGGAGTGTCTGTTCCCTCAGCCCCGGCCTTACGATCTACCCTGGTGGCAGAAACTGGTGTGGGCCGCGGTGTTTGCCCCCATGCTGCTTGTCGCCGTGGGAGGGAACGCCATCGTCATGTGGATCGTTCTAGGTGAGTTGTAAGATAAAATAAAAGTTACTTTATATCTGAAATTATACTAGTCAGACACAATGTTTTGTAGCTTAAGGTTGGTGTAACAGTTTTTGGAAAGAATTTGTGCATTTAATATTCATTAGTAGGTTAAACACCATGGCTATTAATACATCTGCATTAGTAGGGAAATGAAATTGTGAAATTGCAGGGGTAAATCACATCCAGGCCCACAACGTCCCCCTTCCCCCCTGTAAATTGACAGAGATTCAAATTGCATTCTTCCCAACACTGATAATTCAGCCTATTGGAGGACTGACGCTTCAGACCGTGGGACCACAGGCACGGATAGCGTTAGTGTCATGACTAGCAACAATATGGACAGAAAACCTTCAAAACTTTGTTTAATAATCACGTTGTGCCATAAATATTAAGCAGATACACATAATTAATATAATATGTTATTATTATTTTTTTTAGCACCGCGTCTTACTATCCGTTCGGGCTATACGCTAATATAATATGTTAATTTATTGACCATACAGTAGGAATTTCTTCGATTTTTGGTGGAAATAATGTGTATTTGTGTAAAGTAGAACAGTTCATTAGACATAAATAGCTAAATCCAAATGCAATCGTCTTTATCAAAAATAGTCATTTTAAATCGCCGTTAAATTGCTTTGAAATATATCAACGTTTTATCAAAGTTTAAAATAAAAAAACTAGATATTTCATCCCTTATAATACATTCCACAAACTGTGCTGGTAATGTCACGATAGTTTACTTTTATCAGCTAACTTGATTTATTTCATGACAATTTATTTCCAAAATTTTCTAACTATTACTTTTAGAATCTCCTCGGTATTTTCAACAAACAAGTTTTATCAAGTCTCTTCAAGTAGTGCTAATCTTGGGAAAATAATTTCCACCACTAAAATGTAAAATTCATGAGTGTAATCACAGGCTGCAATTTAACTCACATTTCATATTCTTGTATCGTGATAAACTACTAGCAAATTCTAAAAAAACTTTTTCCAAGTTTATTTAAATTGAATTACATGTCCCGTAAAATATGTGAATAGTTTTCTAGGCAGCTACGTAAAATATTAATGTTATGTTTGCATTTTAAATTGCCCTTGGAAATGGTGATGAAATGTGCATTTTATAGAGCGTGAAATATGTTTTAATATTAAAAACTTACGCAATCGGATGCTATGTTTGTTACCTTATTTTTATTTGTATATGTGACCTTAAAAAATGTATTTGATACATAAACTTATAAAATAGGCTACCTAAATAAAGTCCAATAATATACATACTCGTCCTAAATTAATAAAGAATTGTATGTCACTTCTAAAGTAGGGCATCCCATACATAAATAAATTTAAAGCTATATAAAAACTATATTTATCAAATACATTAAATATACAATAGGTATCGTTTTTCACACTTTTCTTCTCACTACTATATATATATATATATATATATATATATATATATATATATATATATATATATATTTATATATCT
>CABFOV010003603.1:40756-59807 GCA_902141375.1 Timema poppense
TATATATATATATATATAGCTTTAAATTTATTTATGTATTTTATTTTATAAGTTTATGTAGCAAATACATTTGTTAAGGTCACATATTATACAAATAAAAATAAGGTAACAAACATATCAGCCGATTGCGTAAGTTTTTAATATTAAAAAATATATAAGGATTTCAGTAAAAAGAAACGGATAACTCAGTGGTTATAGCGTTGGCGTACTAAGCCAAAGGTCAGGTGTCATTTTTCAATTTTAAAGAATAGTATTAGTGTTATTTCAAAGGTATTATATCTATTAAACGTGATAACTAGAGATCACATGAATTGACGTATGAATACGTGAAAGTAGATCTAGTAGCTTTTATCAATTTCAGATGAGGTTCTTCCTATGAAAATTGGACTGTAAGATTACTCTAAATTATACTTTCCTCGCCCGTTCTCCATTAGTATAGATATGAAGATAGTACGATCTTATTCGGGTCATCAGTAGTACTTAGAAGGCAACCGTCGAGCCCACGGTCCCGACATCGAGTCCTGTAAGGGGTCACGAGGTGTGTCAGTCATTCCGTCAGTCTAAGTTTTCGCGAGTAACTGCCAGTTCTTCCGCGAGCGTCCAATCTCTTATATTTAATTTAACATAACATTTTTTTACCATCTCTTAGTACTTCTATCAAACCAAAATTCATAACCCTACGTATTATTTCGAACCCACACAACTAACTTAACTTGCCTGGCCTGGCCTGGCCTTGCCTTGCTTACTTGTTACCGAAGTGGATTTTTCATCTTTCTGCTTCAAACATGAAAAGAGTGTTTTTTTTCTAGTGCTGCCTTTCCTGTCTCAAGAAGGCTCCGCCCAAGGAGGAACCAAAAACTATAAATTGTGGATGTGCCTGGCAAGACCTATGCTCACATAGATCCTTCCGTTTACTTAAAATATTCCCATGAGCTTAAAATTGATAAAAACTTGAAAGGCTGACCTTGCATACAAACGAAGTGATTTTTTTTTCAAACTTTTCCTCGTATGTTATAGCTA
Source organism: Timema poppense (assembly GCA_902141375.1). Taxonomy (NCBI): domain Eukaryota; kingdom Metazoa; phylum Arthropoda; class Insecta; order Phasmatodea; family Timematidae; genus Timema; species Timema poppense. The sequence continues at coordinate 41,777 of CABFOV010003603.1, forward strand.
TTAATTTTATTAATGTCAGTCAGCCAAATTTAAATGTAATAGCTTATCCTGGTATTTGTGTTGCTCCATTGTCGATGAAAATTTATACATTCAGTTTTTCTAAAAAATATAACTAAACTAAGTTTGTTTTTTGTAATTTGAACTTTATTTTACTTATGTATTCGTAAAAACGTGGCACGTCCTTAGGAGCCGTAATTAAATTATTTTTTCTGGGCAATAATTTTAAATATTTAATTTCAACTATTCAGATGCTTTTCGAATGAACTGAAATAAATATTTATTTTCTCATCTTAAAAACTATTTTAATACCAATTTTTATATTTAAAATTTTTGTGATTCTGAGGTTTTCATCGGTATGCAGTACCTTCATTGGAAAGAGTAGCCATTTTTTTTAAAGCAATAAAAATATGTTAAAAGTTCCATGCAATCTCGCTAAAGGGTATATGAAATATTACAATATATATCGAAAAACTGTAATTACCTATAAATTAATTGCCTAACGTTCTTGGAGATCAGGTTTGTGCCTAATATAAATCCTAAGATTATATTATGTAAATCCTCTGTTTCTAAATCTACCAAGAACTTGTGATTTTTTTTAACTTCCTTCGAGAAACGAGAAGGAGAATTATCGCACGACCAACTGTTTTACTATTCAAGATTATACAGGAGGATAGAAAGAGGTCAGACCACACGAAAGTCAACTAATGTATTTTAAGGTTGAATTTAATAAAACTCTGTCACCCTATAGTGACTGTCCTAAATAAAATATATATGAACTCAATACTTATAGGGCAACCAGTTTTGGTTTCTTGCAATGCACTGGATGGGGATATCGGGGTTCGAAACCTGGTTGGTTGTACTAAGGGTGGATTTTCCTAAATGGCTCTCTGCTCTCCCTCCATGCAAGTGCGGGTTCACTTAATCTAAATTCAACCTTCCTCATCCCTACCCCATTATAGTAATTATCACATATATACGGACGTGACCGTTAGCTTTGATAATGCTATTATCTGCCGATAGAGGGTGGCATGGGGCCAGCACAGTGAGCCCTCTAGCCGTTAATCTCAGTTTTCTAGACTGGAGCTGCTGCTTCTTTATTCAAGTAGCTCCTCGATTGTTATCACAAGGCCGAGTTTGAGTCCTTTCCAGACCCACTGCTTCACAGTGACATCCTGTTTAGGGGAACTAGGTATATCGCAACAATATTGTGTTCTATCGTTGAGACAGACATATTTGATTTCGAACTTTATAGAAATAGTCCGTGTGTGTATTGGAATGAAATATTGATGTTATGTTTGAGAAATATGTGGAGTTGTCAATACAATTTCAACTCCATCTGGTTCGAACTGAAGTGAATATAACATTATGTGAAAGACGAAATTTAGATATTACTTCTTTAAAAAAAATCATTATACATAATTTATTTGTTAAGTTAAGTAGTGAGTTGTTCGGCTTTATTAGTTATTGAACCTGGAGCACCTAGTTTACACGTGTTAATAAATTAGATAATTAGGTAGTACTTGAACCATATACCTTCAGTTTGAACTTGTTCCTGAACTATTTAACTTAGATGGTATTCCAACTGAGTCATTTTAACGCAAATTAATTAAACCTCTGCTAACTAAGGCTTGAGTAAAGTTTCAGTGTAATCATTGAATAAACTAATATTATATATTTTGAGAAAATAGATAGTGTGTTTATACAGTTTAATTACTAACTCTGACTTATAGTAGATCTAGATATCCGTCTCTGTGGTGATAAATAGTTTCTATTGGAAAATAATTGGACAGGGGTCTTCAATCTATGGCCCGCGATAACATTTTTTTGAGGCCCTCTGGATCATGAACAATATAGAATTATTTCAAGAGAAAAAATGGGAAATACAGATATTTATTTTATATAATAAACTAATAAAATAGATACTTATTTTATGTTCTTTTTAAAACGATTTTTTACTTCTTACGCGAAGAAAAGAATTACGTTTTTATTCAAATTTACTTTGAAAGGGTAAATGACAAATCTAGTAGACGAGACAAATCGCGCTATCTTCTGCTTTGAAAAATCTAAAAACTGGAAAAAACAACAAGAGAACATATTTGTTGAGATATCCGAAATTTCACCTGTCGTGGACAGGCCTAGATTCTAATGTGAGTATGTGTGTATAAAAATGAGCTCATACGAACATTTTAATATCTGTTCAATCCGAATATTGTCGGTACAGTATTGAGTCCCACGAGCAAAAACTAGACAGAAACTTTGGCCCTTGGACACACAAAAAGGTTGAAGACCCCAGGCTTAGAAAGTCAGAAATGTTTGTTGTTAATTGTTTCGATTCAGGCAGAGCTAAAGGGCGAAACCACGTTATTATAGTCTGTAAATAAACATGCCGGCAAGAAGAGGAAGCGTTTATTCGCGTTAAATTATTCAAACGACAGTACTACACGTATTTAAAATAAAATAAAAATGTGTGGGCTATATTTTTCCATTTACAAACCAACCTCGTGGGGGGGGGGGAAAATGAGAATACAACTAGATAAATTATGCTCGGAGGATATTTTATTTAAATTACTGTCATAATATAGTTAATAATATTATGGTCCAGATTTATATTACCACTTCACTGAATATTCTAATATATTAATGCTCCTCTGGCCAATCATCCCCCAAAGAAATTTAAAGTGATTACACGACTTTGAACACTTATAAGCCTAGTTTAATATTAACGCTGTGGATGTCCAAACTAATGTTTTAAAATATTAAGCCTAGTCTATATGTAAATCAACACATGGGATGCAATTAATTGTAATTACGGGAATGTCTGAATGGAGAATTTATTTACATCCATTACTGTTTACAGCCTGTGGCACTTTTTTATTCAAGCCATATATTTTCCACTACCGGCTGGCTAGGCCTGTCGTAGCTACATACGCCTTATTATCCAACTTAAGACTAGGACTGGCATAACATCCAGTCCTCCGGCCGTTAATTTATCAATGTGAAAGGGTAAATCCATATTTTACCATTGATAAATTTTTCGGCCATATCGGAAATCGAACCCTGGACCCTTAACACAGTAGACAGAAACGCTAACGACTGGGCTAAGGTGTAATTTTAAATTAAATTAATTGAAAAATTAACCCTGGACACGGGAATCAAAACCGGTTGACATTTGGATAGGCGCGCCAATGCTATACCACTGAGTTATCCATGATTTGTCTCGTGCTTAAGGTAATTCTTCACTATTAGTTTAAGGTTGAGTCTGTGATGGATGTGCAGAAATCGTTGGTTACATATGAGTAATCGATTAATATCGCGAGCTATCAGATACTATACCTATCTGCTCATATGTAGCCGACAATTTCCGTACATCCATCACAAACTCAACCTTAAAATATGAGTGAAGAATGACCTTGAGCCCGGGACTAATCCTGGATAGCTCAGTTGTAGAGTCTTGACGCGCTAAGCCAACGCTCCCGGGTTCGATTCCCGTGACCAAGTATCATTTTTCAACTAGTTTGAACTAGGCCTAATTAAACTACACTACACTATTGTAGGGTTTTAATATCTTATTTTACTGAATAAACACCTTCTCTTGTTCGTTATATTTACTGTTTCTACACTCTGACATATTGGGGCTTGTACATTCACATGCCCTATAAGATCGCCTATAAACATAAGTTTTATTGGTTTTCAATTATTATATTTGGATAACATTAACTACACTCCTATTGTCATATAAAGAACCTTTAAAAAAATACAAACATACATTTTTATGGGCAAAACTTTTGACCCCTCACTATATTAATGTTATTTTGATGGTATCAATAATATCTATCAAAAGTGACAGCTACAAATCACATGACCAGACGTATGAACAACGTAAATCTAGTAACTTTTCTAGATGAAAATAAATCACTTCCTATAAATTTTGGATTATGGGTACTACACACAACTTTTATAGGAGTAAAAAATTTAGTGTTTCATGAAAATCGAACATTTTTTTTATCACATCCCTCTTCCGTTTGGGTTATAGGCTTATTCGTGTATATTAATTACGCCAATGTAGTAAGGCTTAGTATGGAAGAATCTTGTAGTGAGTTCACCCACATTTACGTGGCGGCAGATTAGGAATACACCCGACTGGGCTTCTAACCAGACTAAATGAGCTTGCAATGAATGCCACGCACTGGCGCAGCCAAGGGGAGGGGGTTTCAGGGTTGAATTCCCCCCCCCCCTTCGCTCCGGACCTCGCTACCCACCTTCCTCTTTTTCGTCCCTAAAGCTGCTGGAATCATACATGAAAAACTCTACAAATGAAGACAGACTTATTTAGTTTCATGTACATACATACAGAGGTGTCTGTTAGGGACCCATGTGGAAAAATGCCAGATATGGACCAGGTATGGCCAGATATGATCTTTCCACATGGGGAGGATGACATTTTCAATGAACTTTCAATGAAGCCAAGGAAAGTTAACATAAGACTAAAGGGAATTAGTTCAAAAGTGATTTTGTGAGTTAAGAGTTAGTGCAAGTTGCTTATTTGAATTGTCAGATTTTAGCTGATAAAATAATTTTATAAATCAAATTTCCAAAATACAATTTATTGAAACTTGCATGTTTGTATATTATAGCTGAATTCATGGATAAAAATGTGTTCATAAAAACTTAATAGTCATAATAATTACAGAATTATGACAATTTTTATAAATTTAGAATATTATTGTATTTATTTTGATGCATTTGCATTTTGCAGTACTTAAATTTTCAAAATTTCCCGCGAGAAAAACTAATGAACCTCGCTTAGTTGGCCAGTAAAACTACCCTTAACCCCCCACCCCCACCTTTACAAACGAATCCTGGCTACGTCAGTATAGTTTCTCGGTAATGTCGAGGTCAAGGTTCTAATCCCGGTTGTGATTGTGGGTACACTTCCTATAAAGCCAACCTTTTTCATTTGTAGCTATGAGCGTTATTATTACAAGTGCGTCCAAACCGAACGGATAGTAATCCACGCAGGGGAAAAAACACTCTTTTTAAAGTAATAAATAATTAAACAATAACTATTAGCTCCCTTTAACGTATGTTTGGGAATAAATTTTAAGTCAATTATAATAATTATAACTATTTGTGAGCCGATGAAACAAAGTTCAGTCTAGTTAGAGGTCTCGACACCAGGTGGTTCGCAGGAGACGATTTCCCAAACATGTGACGCTCGACGAATCTCGTGGAAACTGACGGTTGCAGAGAAGAGAGAGACAATGAACGATTGGAGGAAAGGGTGAACCAGATGCTCTGGGCCACGCGTCGCGATGTTAACCGCATGATCGCTAACCAATGATTTTCATCGGTCCAATAGCTTTTTTGAAAGTCAACCAGAACAATCAAATTACAATCAAATTAATGGATTTTAATTTTTGTTTTGTTTTAGTGATTCTTGATTCTCGACCGACAGTGATCGTCGACCTTTATCACCGGCCGTTTATCGACAACAGGTTGGGAATATGGTCGGGGTGGGTGGATATAGATATTTTGCAGGTTTAAAGCCGCGTTAAAAAAAATTGTTATGAGGTTTATGTTACTATCTCTCGACTCCTCGAAGAGAGATGTATTGTGATTATGAAAAAAAATCTAACTCTATTATTTAACGTTTAATGATTCAACTGAAACAAAAAGTGGTTCTCGCGATGAAGTTTGTCTGTATCTCGGCATAGAACAACAACAATTTTACCGATTGTAGCCTATTAAAACTTGTTATCTAGGGCTTTCATAAGATTCCTCCAAGGATATTTTAAAATCAAATCCTCAAATTAACGGTGGTTAGTTTACCGTTGGCGAAAAATAGGAAAAGTTGATTTTCTAAACATTTGGTCCAACGATCTTGATAAAATTTCATATCTAGTCAATGTTTAACATTACAAACAAAATTAAACTCTCATTTTCCTCTGAAAATGAGTTTAAGCGTGCTTTATGTAAGCAGAAATTTTCATTTGTTATCATATCCTTCGTAGCTATTTGAGGTTTGAAATAACGTAAAATTGTTAAGTTTTTTGTAGTATTAAAAATATGTTTTTTAAATTTGAAATATAGTTTTATAAAACTAATAGATTTTTCTCTTTAGAGAATTTAATATTTGAATTTTCAATATAAAAGTTAATAATGATTAAGAAAATAATTGTAAATGTGGTCACACGGTCTGAGACGTTCTACCACCCTTTTTTTTTTTAAACCTAATGCAAGTGCATTTCCTCTCAACTACTCTCCCTTAATATATCAATTTTTTTTTTGAAGAGATTTTCATTATCTGTTTGGTCTGAGAAAAGAGGAACATCTCTGTCCACCAAAGAGCGTAAGTATCAATTTCATGTTCAAAGACTTGAATAAAAATGTAATAGTGGCTTATAGCTCAGAAACTATTGATTTAAAACAAAAACATTCAAAAGAAATGGTTTCATATTTAATATGACCAAATATTCACAGTAAGAGGGTATTTCTTATTTAAATGGTTTCGGATATATGTTTAAAATTGGAGATTTCTACTATAGAAATTACCCTTAAAGAAAATCACACGGGAAAACGGGGATTGGAATTTTGTTTCTTAAAACAACGGCTGGGTACAAAATTTAATAAAAATAGTTCAAATCGAGTTTCTCAAAATTCTCTCTTAACGATTTTTGCCCTTCAGTAAATTAAACTTAATTTTATCTTTAGATATCTAATTAAAAATAAAACCTGGGGGGACCTAATGAGAACCATAGGTAATAAGTTTTAGCCCTCTCGCTAAATTAGTTTCGGATCTAGTCCGAGATACAGACGGTGTTGTGAAAAAACACTTTTTTGTTTTGTTTCAGGGAGTCATGAGAAGTCGACATTTATCAAAATCTCGAGTTAATATTTTATTTGACGATCACAATAATTCTCTATCCGTGGGTTCAAGAGAGAGTAAAAAGTATAAATTTCTAATAAACGACTAATTATTTTTTGACGCATATTAAGAATACCTTTTGCTATTTAAATAAATTAATAATTTGGAAACACCAGAATATCATAGGGTGGATATCCGACACTTTCTTCTATCAAATATTCATGTGATGAGTTTTACACGGAAGCCTGAAAGTACTTTTCCGGTCACTGCCACTCATATGTGTGGGGTTTATTTCGTAGTATATACAGTCGTGGACATGAAATAAAAGAAAGTTTCTTCGATCAGAATACATCCTGTTAAAATATTTATTTTTCAACTGCATCCAATTAAACTTTCGAGCTTAAAGCGTATAATATATTAATTACGCTGATAGGGGTAAGGATGAGCGCAGTTAGAATTTAAAGAAAATGTGCATGCATCTTTTGCGTAAATGCGGGTACATTTAATCTCAATTTTAACTTACTAATACCAACCACATTAGCATAATTATTAATATACGTAGGTCTATAACCCACTTCGGGTGTCGAACGATGCAAATCGTCACTCTCACAATAGACTTGATTGCCTATGTCAGTAAGATTGGGGTTTGAATCCTTTTCGGGTTTATGTAAAGAGGTGGATGTTTAATAAATAACTTTCCACTCTTGTTCCACGCAAATTCTGGTACACTTCCTCTAAATTTAACTTTTCTTAACACAGATTTAAAAAAAAGGTCTATGCGTTTAACCGAACGAATAATAAGACGCGGTGACATAAATAATAAAATCTGTTAGCCCTGACTGAAAGTAAGAGGTGGAGTAAAATATAAATAAACTAAGGTCATTTTTGGCATAATTTCCACATGTTTAAAACTAATTAATTTTATTTAAAAAATGGTTTTAACAATTTTATTCTTAAGTAAGATACACCATCTTTGTTATGAATAGATTAGGGATTGATATTATTTTTATTCGTCAAATATGAGAGAAATATAATTTTATTTTATTTGGAATTTAAAACACATAACGTTGGAATTGGGGTACATTATTGTATATAGGAAAATATATTCTAATATATATATATATAAATAATAAATATGTGGGTGTGGGTATGTGAATGGGTGTGTGTTTACCAAGTAAATATCCGACACTATAAAGCGACACGTTGAAATATATACAAGTTTATAGAAACATTGGTATTTTTTTTATATTTGACCAAATGTTTTGAGTAAAACCGAAAGTTTTTCTGTTTGATTTTTAGATAAATATTCGTTTTAATATTTATATTTCCAAGAGAATGAATTAATAAGTCAATTAGTGTTTACGACGGTGATTTTACTAAAATTATAATTTGTGGCTTAGAAATTAAAATTATACTACAAAAGATTCGATAGGCTTTACAATCTTACGAGACGTGAATGAACATTTTTATCTTTAGGAATGGTTTGAAAACGACGTATATATTCTATTTTCTTTATTCATATGTCTAATTTTGTCGAGTTAGTCTTTCGTCATATCCTATTATAAACGTCAAACTTCTACCAAATTACTTTCTCATACAGGGAAAGTATCATAACGGTGAAAGAAATTTGACTTCGAGTCTATGATGAATATTGATTGATGTCTTACTTTCCCGTCAAACTAAAAACTATGGGTCTTAAAATTTGGTCTGTCTCCATGTTCGTGTATCCTCTTGGATCTCTGTACTTGGTACTTACTGCAACCAAAATATTTTTATAGAGTTATTTTACGATGAAGATGCAGGGAACTCTAGAATAGGCCAATTTTTTTGCGATTTTTATAGCAAAACATTTTCTTGGATAAATAAATAAAATATTTCTTCAGTATGAACATAAAGATTAATTTTCTTCACTTGATGATATCAACAGTTGTTGAATATCTGTCATAAATATAGCAGTATTAAATGAGAAACTATTTAAATGAAGATCAAAAGCTGTCATTAAATTTTGGGACAACTTGACAGTTATTCAACAACTGTTATTATTATTAGCACCGCGTATTACTACCCGTTCGGGTTATACGCACTTACGCTAATGGGTAGTGGTAGAGTGATTGTGAGATGAAATGGAGGACCTACAGTTTAACGTGGATTCCGAACCACGGTGGAGGTCTGGCATTCCCCACATACACAAGATGTCTTGTCAGAGGTGAAGGAAGGGTTTGGTAATCAGATAAATCTGTGCCGGGACCGAGGATTGAACCTTGGACCCCCAGCACAGAAGTCTGACACCTTACCCCTAGACCGACAGGTCACCGTCATATACAATCCAATCTAATATTAGAGTGATGCGTTGAACCATGCAATCACCGACGCGGCTTAATAAAATTTACTACTAAAACAATTTTCATAAAGATAATATTAAAATCTATGATAGTTAATACAAAAATAAAATAGAATGTTATCGCTGCTGAGTGCAAAAAAAAAAAAATATTTTGTAATTTATAAAATTTATTTCCTATCAAAATGCCAGCTTGAACGCTAGTTTTTTACAAGAAGCCCACGTTCAACCAACAACATTGATTGCAAGTCACTAAAACTTGAGATTATTGTAGAAATAGGTTTTACTTGATTTATTAATTATTAAAAAAGTTTTTCAAAAGTTTCCAATAATGCCTCCTTGTGGATAATTGTAAATTTATCTTTATATTTTTAACTAAATGGACTGAGAATATAAATACCTGTAGTTATTTTATTTACTCCATTTTGGCAACATGAGCTTCCGGTTTTAGAATAAAGGGCTTCCTATTAAAATCAGACTGTACATGTCAGGCGTAGTTTAAGCAAACCTTCGAATCTCAATAGTGATGTGACTATGTTGTGGATACACGTCTTATAAATTCAACCTTCATCAAATTCCTTAATTAATTAGCGTAATTAGTACATATGCCTATATAGCCCGACTAAATAGGAAGACGAGTGCAAAGAAAAATGCCATCCAGTTTTTCTCGATTCTAAATGTTTATTAAAAGTGGCCATTCTGCATTTCCTCGAGTTGATATTAAATAGTTTCATTTTTTATTTTCTTAGCATCATGTCTTACTACCCATTTGGGTTATACGCTGATGTACTGATTACACTAATGGTTTTAGGGATTAATAAGGTTGTATTTAGAGGAAGTGTACCCGTATTTGTGTATAGGAAGAGGGTAAAAACATTTTGGAGAAACCAACCCCAGTACACCCGAACGAAATTCAAACTTCGATCTCCCCGCCTTCGGCAGTCTATTCTAACATGAGAATAGCGCGTTAGACCATGCAGTCACCGAAGCGGGTTCTTTCTAAGTCCTTATATATTAAATAAGTTGATAAATATGTTTGGTATTGAAGGTACTAGTTGAATAAAATGTATGTATAGTCACTCTCATATGGCAATCCCGATCGCCCTTAATTGCTTCAATACTAAGCATTGAAATTAATTACAACCCCCACCTCCATTAAATGGAAATCGCCATTTGTTTCAACCTAATGCTCACTGAACGACATCAATCAAATTGTTAATAATAGAAGTAATTCATTACGAGACTATAATGTGACCCCGGTATAAATGTAATCATGAAAATTCTATTCAAGAAATTGTGCAAATAAATTCAAATATTGTATTGCGTGGGGTGAATAAAGCAGGTGGTAATTAATTTTGTATAATTATATAAATGATTTAGGGTAATAAAACCCTATTTGAATTACAGGCAACGCAGTTAAACCATTTGTGTCACAGCAAGATATTAATTTCAAATATGAGTGTAATTAATCGATATACGTAAATATACTGTCGATAGTTTCTTTTAAGGATGTTCAATAAAATGTGGTGCCCCAAAAAACAAACTGGGTAAACCATTTCTGCTCTCTGAATTCATAAACTTTTGATCTAAAATAAACGGTATTCGGGATTTTTTCTAAATATGTTATTACTACTTAGACGTTATTACAATATTTATGGTAGCGTTATTAATTTTGTTGTACTTTTTAAAATCTCTTTGAGGTATTTAATATGTACCTTCTGATCCGATTGAGTATAACAGCACACGAGAATTTCTACGAGAGATCGAAAGGGTCTACTAATTTTCTCGAGAAAGGTATTCTCACATGACTTCCAGGGGTCTTTTTCATGCCACAATCAACATGGGGCTGACAGTCGTACTTCCCCTCTGAAGAAAGTTGTGCTACAAGAAAATTCCATAAACCCCAGCAGGGTTTGAACCCATAATCATTGGGTTCTGATGTGGGCACTTTACCTCAATACCACTGAGGTCTACGATTTTTTAGTAAAATTTTAATAAATTCGAAGTCAGTGACCTGGCGGTCTAGGGGTAAGGTGTCAGACTTCTATGCGGGCGGCCGGGGTTCAATCCTCGGTCCCGGCAAAGATTTATCTGATTACCAAACCCTTCCTTCACCTCTGACAAGACATCTTGTGAATGTGAGGAATGCCAGGCCTCCACCGTGGTTCGGATTCCACGTTAAACTGTAGGTCCTTCATTTCATCTCACAATCACCCTACCATTACACATTAGCGTAAGTGCGTATAACCCGAACGGGTAGTAAGACGCGGTGCTAATAATAATAATATATCTAGTTGTCAGATATATCTACTCCTAAGAAAATAAAAGTATAGAGTTATTTAAAAGAAAACACTCACAGTCTATCAAAAAATAATTTTTTCGCAAATAAAAATTCAAGTTTGAAAACTAGAAAGTAATTTCGATATAGATCTAATTGTTCAAAGGTTTAGAATGTGTTGTGTATTATTTTAGATTTTCACACATTTATCACTGGCCGTTTTTTCCCCTGCAAAGTGGTAAGAAAGCTTTAGTAAGACCTATCATACACTGTGCGTCAGGATATTACTTTATTTATCTCTGGTTTAATACCTAACAAGATATTACGAGACATACATTAATTTGTATGATATATAAATAATATATTTTTATCTTCCGACTTATACTAAATCACTAAATAAAGGTAAATAATCATTTTTAAAATGATTACCGTAGTATTATATTCTTTAACGCAGATGTGTAAACTATTTTGCAATATATCATGAGAGTTTTCAACACGTGGTGAATGTTTCGTTTAGCAGAAAGTGATTGTGGTATGGGAGTTAACATATGCTAAATAATTAATGTTATTTCAATTAATTATAAAACAAAATGGCTACCAATTTAATATGTTTCTAATTACTTTCTCCAGAGCAATATATGAACATTCGTGTAAAACATATTCTATAATTACTCTAAATATATTTATTTAATTTTCACTCTTAAGGTACAACCTGTTTTAAAAATGTGTCATTTATTCATTCATTCAGGCGTCATTCTCGTCTTGTCTGGTTTGGTGAGGACAAGAAGGTCGGATTTTGAATCCCTGTGTTACCACTTTCCCTCCAGAAAAAATGAGAGTTCAATTCCTTAAAGCCAGGCCGCCACCGTGGTTCGGATTCCACTTTAAACTGTAGGTACTCCATTTTCATCTCCCAATCACCCTACCATTATACATTAGCGTAAATGCGTATAACCCGAATGGTTAGTAAGACGCGGTAATAATAATAATAATAATAATAATAATTCCTTAAAATTATACCTTCCTCACCTTTATGCCATATATATATATATATATATATATATTTATTTATTTATTTATTTATTTATTCATAAACATAGACGTGTTGTAAGACACATAATACAGAAATAAATCTATAACTCATTTCGGTGGCCAAATGGTTTAAGAGTCTAGATGCATCTTTCTCTCAATTTACTGGACTGCCGATGATAAGGGTTTGAACCCCAGTTAAATGTACCGAGGATGATTTTTCCTAGATGGTTCTTCACTCTCCCTCCAAAAAATAAAAGTGAGTACACTTACCCTAAATATAACTTTCCTCACACATTATCAATATTAGTAAGCAAGCGTATAACTAGAACAAGTAGAGAGACGCGGTGCTGACTTAATTACTTACTTACTCTATGGATTAAGTACTTGAAAGTGCTTTGATGCACGTACAACAGTACGCCATCCATCCCTATCTTGAGATAGTTCTATAACAACCTATCCCTATCTTGAACTAGTTCTATCATGTCCACCTCATTACACACTATCCCTATCTTGAGCTAGTTCTATCCAGCCCCCCTCATTACACACTATCTCTATCTTGAGCTAGTTCTATCCAGTCCACATCATTATACACTATCCCTATTTTGAGCTAGTTCTATCCAGTCCCCTCATTACACAGTATCCATATTTTGAGCTATTTGTATCCAGTCCACATGATTACACCCTATCCCTATTTTGAGCTAGTTCTATCCAGTGCACATCATTACACCCTATCCATATTTTGAGCTAGTTCTATCCAGTCCCCTCATTACACAGTATCCCTATTTTGAGCTAGTTCTATCCAGTCCACATCATTACACCCTATCCCTATTTTGAGCTAGTTCTATCCAGTCCACATCATTACACCCTATCCCTATTTTGAGCTAGTTCTATCCAGTCCCCTCATTATACACTATCCCTATTTTGAGCTATTTCACTTCATTACACACTATCCCTATCTTGAGCTAGTTCTATCCAGTCCCCTCATTATACACTATCCCTATTTTGAGCTAGTTCACTTCATTACACACTATCCCTATCTTGAGCTAGTTCTATCCAGTCCACCTCATCACAACCTATCCCTATTTTGAGCTAGTTCTATCCAGTCCTCTTCATTACAAACTATCTCATTCTGGTTCATTCTAATGCTATCCTCTCATATTCGTCTAGCTCTTCCCAATGTCAATCTCCTGAACACGGTTTTAGATTCTCCCATACTAGCTGCATTTCCTGACTATCGTAATCTTCGAGACTTGATTATCCTAATAATATCTTGTGATGAATACAGGATATGTAACCCAGCATTATTTAACCTCCTCCACGCCCCAGTAACCTTATTCCTTTTTGGACCCACTATATTTCTAAGTGCTTTGTTTTCGAACATCCTAACTTTATTTTCGTCGTGTAAGGTAAGAGACCATACCACGTTTCACACCCAAGGAGAACAACCAGTAAAGTTATTATTTTATATATTATTAGTATTACATTCCTTTACATCAAGAGAGATGTTAAACAACTTAATTGTTTATCAACCAAACTCACAATTATAATCATCTTATAAATTATCACAAATTGTACCTTATTCATAGATAATAGTATTCATTAACTCAAAAAAAAATCCTTCATGCTACAAATTTATATCAATTTTGTATCATTACAAATTATTATTATTAGCACCGCGTCTTACTACCCATTCGGGTTATAGGCACTTACGCTAATATGTAATGGTAGAGTGATTGTGAGATGAAATGGGGGACCTACAGCTTAACGTGGGATCCGAACCACGGTGGAGGCTTGGCATTCCACACATTCATAAGTTGTGATTAATACACGTCTTGTCAGAGGTGAAGGAAGGTTTTGGCAATCAAATAAATCTGTGCCGGGACCGAGGATTGAACCCCGGGAACCAGCACAGAAGTCTGACACCTTACCCCTAGACCACCAGGACACCCATACAAATTATTAATAATTGTATAGTAAACATATTATGCAAACATGTATTAGTTTTATTTCGATAACTACTCGAGACAAAATCTCAAAGCGAAGTTTACAAATCTCGATAGTTCTTTTTTTGTAGTCCGCTGGCCAAGTAGGGCTTAAGGTGGTTAAAGGTAACTAGTAGCACGCTCGTGATGTCACAGTGAAAGACTAGTATTTGTCATAAGTGTACACAGGGAAGGGTTTATTGATATGATAGCACGTGTACAAAGCTCGAAACAGGATGTCAGATATCCGGGAGCAGCTTCCGTGGTCAAATGACCTAGTGCCTAATCCTCGAAATGGGGAGATCGGGATTCAAAACCCGGTTGGTGTACTAAGGGTCGTTTTATCTTTTTATATCACTGCATCTTACTACCTGTTCAGGCTGTACACATATACTCGTATGTTTATTATTCTAATGGGGTAAGGATGATGAAGGAAGCATTTTAGAGGTAATCTAATTTGCCTGAATGAGAGTGTGAAACCATTTAGGAAAAATAAAAACCCTCAATAGCCCCGACCGGGATTTAAACCCCGAATTTCTCATCTTCAGTAGGCCAGTTTAACACGATAGTGACGCCTTAGAACGTTCGGCCACTGAAGTGAGTCACTAAATAACTAATGACATTGTTTTAAGGTTACTTCTAGAGTCCAATCCAATTATTCTTATCTGAACAAATCTTACTGTGCTCAAAGGAGATTGAAGATGTCGTAAATCCCTTTAACTCCGTCAACAATGCTTTGAGTTTCATCAATTATTACCAGAGAAAAAGAAGTGTTTTAGAGAGATATTTTATCACTGGAAGTAATTTGTAAATACTAGCAGAAAGGAAACAGAATGTAGAGTAACCATTTTTGATTGATTTACAATTTGAATGACTGTATTATTGCTTTAGAGCTGACTGCTGAAGGGTTTATTTGTGAAATCGTCGGTTTAGAGGTAAAACTCATTAAGTGCATTTCTGCTTGAAATGAGTTTTTATGTTTGTATATGTTAAAATTTCAAGATCCATAAGAAAAGAAAGTCATTAAATGTGTAAACTTATATCTCTCTATATTTAAAAAAAAAAAACATCAAATTCAACATTGAAAGCTTCTTTGCCACGTAAAAGTCATCATTCACTTAGCAAATCTCCAAACATTGAAAATGCTACTTAGTGAGTTTTACCTCTAAATCGACGAAATATTCTAAGGGTTTCAACCATTACTGTTTGTAAAGGTGCAGGGAATATCATCATCCATGTGTTTATCACTGCGACACTGGTGAGTTCCAGTCTTGAATAAAAGATTGTAATAAAATATTGTCATTGAAAGCTTACATGACAGTATTACACTCCACGATGGTCGTCATTTAATTATGATAGAGTAAAGTGCTCGAATAGGTAATACTTTTTGAATTCTGTGATACAATTTGTGTTGATATAATTTTTTTTACTCAAAATTAAACATAGCATTTGTATAACTAAACCAATTTTTATTAAAACTATACAAGAATAAATAAGTCAATTATGAGATTAATTAACTTTCTAGTAGTATTGCATATTGGCCGCACTATGGCCCTATTATGGAATGGCATTGTCATAAATTATTGGCAGCTTTTAAAAATAATAAAATTTATTTCAAATGAAAAATATTAATCAAACTATTTAAATTGTATTGAAAAGATCATCAGAATTAGTAAATCAATTGATTATTTGGAACATTCATAGCAAGTTTTTTTTTATCCCCGGCACAATTTTTATTAGCCCAATTTTTACATTTTCATGCCTGAACTTTTTCTATTCTTGTTAAAGGGATTACTAATATTATTGTCAGTAGATAATTGGTATGCCAACCTCCTAATCTCCGCCACAGATATACCAAAGTATTTTCCCTCCATTTTAAAATAATGGTTATCCAAATTCAAGTCTAGATTTGGAGAAAATGTTGACCCAAAGGTATTGACACAACGTCCTCAATACTAAGTGTTGAATCAGATTTCAACAGCTAAATCAGGAGAAACAATGTTTCTCTTGGATCTTGGAGGGTCTTTTGGGCTTTTATAAAGCTCATTTCTTGGATTGATTCGATAATATAGCAGTGCTCATGTTGGACTCATCCCAAGGACGTATTTTACGTTGCGAAGTCAACTAAGAAAATAACTAAACTATAGTATATATAAATGCACTCTTATAATTGAGCAAAAGTTTGCAGAAGAAATTATACAATAATTTAATAACAATGATAGATTAAAAAGGAAAAATAGAATTAGTTAATTGTATTTTAAATGGGAACCAAATATGGAATATTCAATATTTGGCACAAAGCAGTATTCATTATTAGGGAAATCAATGCCAATTTTTTGTTCATTATTTTAAAATGTGCACACATACTTTAGGCTGTTCTAGATTTTAGATTGCAAATATACATCTTGTATTGATTAGTTAAAACAAAATAATCAAGAATAAAACTTACCACTTAGCTACAATAATCACTTCAAAGAGTTTAGATGAAACACTTTTGTTCTTAAAGAAAACAATATTCACTAAAACAGCCACCACGAACACTTTTTGAAAATTGTTTGAAGTTATGCACATTCGGGGCCTAAAAATTTGATCGCAACAAACAGATTTCAGCATTATGCAGAGACAAGAGAGCCCTATATTCCACATTAAGAACGTATTCAATATTTTAGTACTTTACTCTAATAAAAAAAAATGAAGCTAATGAAAATATAAAATATTTTTATTGTCATGAAAATATACACATAAATATCTCATTGCATATTAAATGAATTAATGAAAGTATCAATTACAAGGTTACAGCTTAAACCCCGTAGATTCTTGAGCCTTGAACTAAAAACCAACTATATTTATTTTCTTACACCAACCAGATTGTAAAAAGGCGGGAAATTGTATAAAAGGGTGAAGTTTAAATGTATATGTTTATAATGTTCAACCAGGAAATGAATATGACCTTGACACGTGCCAACAAAAGATAAATATGGTCATATTTACCAAGATGAATAAAAATATTAAATTATAAAATAAGAAAGTCGATATTACATTTATATTAATTTTAACTAATAAAATGATGGGGGACTGAGATCATTACAAAAGTTTGGACCAAGAAATATGAGTTCAATTTTATGTTTTACTCAAATAATATGGTAATGTATTTAATTATATGCTCAAAAATATGTCAAACTAAACTAATTTTTAAAAATTACTATAAAATTAATTGTAGGTTCTTTTGAAATAAGGCTAATTTTAATAGATGTGGCTCGGGGGTCCTAAAAATTGAGTAAGGGGGTTGATATATCTACTTTAAAAATAATAATATTAACAGCGCATTTTAAACATTTGAGCTGTGGAAGCTAAACTTATATCGATAGTACATTAGTGTTTTCCAAAGGTGCATCAAGATTTTCATTATAAGACATTTTGTAGCAATATGCTATAACAATTTTTAACAAAAAAATCTATGAAAAATTAATATATGTTCCTTAAAATGTGTGTGTATGTGTGTATGTGTGTGTGTGTGGGGGGGGGGGGCATAAGGG
>CABFOV010003604.1:0-46708 GCA_902141375.1 Timema poppense
TCACCCCCTAGTGTGGGGAATTACCTACACCTACTCTCACCCCCTAGTGTGGGGAATTACCTACACCTACTCTCACCCCCTATTGTGGGGGATTATCTACACCTACTCTCACCCCCTAGTGTGGGGAATTACCTACACCTACTTTCACCCCTAGTGTGGGGGATTACCTACAGTAGCCACAGTAATTTTCTAGGAAAAGTATAGTTGGTTCAAAGTAAAATAAAAATGTTTTAATGAGCAGGGCACTTTAACTTACGTTAAGATCGAATACAACACTTAATACATTATTTCTTAATATAATTTTTAATTGATTTAAAATCATTAAGTATTACATATAAAGTTAGAATTATATTACACTTCAAACATATCATTTGAAATAAATATTTTCAAAAACCTCATTTTGAAACATTCATTTTGAAAAATATATTTAAGGTAAATTCATTTTCGAAAGAGATCTTTTCGAAAAACTTCTTGTTCAAAGAATTTTTATATCAAAAAATTGGTTTCTGAAAAACTGCATTTTGAAAATTTTATTTCTGGAAAAATGTTTCTGAAAAATTTATTTAAACTAGTTGATTTTAAAAAAAAAGGTGATTTTGAATAACTGTTAGTTTGAAAAATGGCTATGTGGAAAAATTTGTTTTTGAAAAATTGAACTTCAAATAATTGAATTTTGAAAAACTGTTTTTCAAAAAATTGCTATTTAGTCCACTCATCGGCTACCAGACAACCTTTTTTGCTGGCTCAGCTGGATGAAGCCCTGATTGTATAGTCAGGGGAAGGTTGGGTGACTGAATCTCTCTTGAGTCATCTGTGTGAGATTGGGGAAATGGGGTCCTCCACCAAGCACAATAAGTGGTTGTGTTAAACACTTTGTTTGAAGTTTGGAACGCACTGTTCTTATTTAGCAGAACGCACACGGTAAAGTTCAACATGACTGTTACATGACGCCAACAACAAGCTAGCAAAAAAGGGCTTTAATGAATGTATTCGTGCGCCACACTATTGGCACTCATACTGTTGGTTACGAGGTTAGGCCTAAACAAGCATGATATTTTAAACATGTTTTGACAGGTTGGTAGTGCATAGTAAATTTCGGCCAAAAATAGCTCGTCAGGACACTTCAATGAGGTCCTCGCAGGGCAATTTAGTGACATTGCTTCGGAAACTGGAGTTATAGCTTTGCCAGAGTTTCTGACCTCGGTGATGCTGGTGTTACTATGGGTGGGCCAACTTTTCCTGCCAAGGGCCAGTAAAAGTCAAGGTTCCCCCCCAAGCTACCCTGTGACAGCTGATTCACTGACTAGACAGGAGCTGATGGTCCTGACATCCTCGGAGCTTGTACTTGCACACGCGGCTCTGCTCATTGGGTACGGTCATATGTTCGCCATTCGGTTCACCGTACATTCGTGGATATTGTCGCAACAAAAGGTTTCTCTGATTTCTGTACACGCTGCTGGATAGCCCCTTGTGGAGGGGAATTGGTTTCACATCCATCTGGAGGGTATCCTTAAATTAGGTTCAAGGAGGTAAAATGTGTAGCAGAAAACTAAATAATATATGTCTACAAATTACTAAAGTACATCCTTGAAGATTTATAACAATAGAATTCTTAATCCACTATTTATGATCATTTGTTTTTTCATACAGTTTAAAATTGTATTTTCAGCCCCTCATGGATTTTTTAATATAATGGAATGAAGGTTGTGAAAATGTACTATCAAGTTTCTCATTACAGTTGCAAGAGAATAATATTTTGAGTGTGAAGAGCAACTTTGATATTTCCTTGATGAGAGCAACTAAAGGGGTGGGAGTTAAGGTGATTGTTAACTGTCTTCGAGGATCCAGACTTCAGTCTTCATTGCAATGTGTGGCTGAGTGTGGGCGTTTTGTTCAACTAGGAACAGCGGACATGGAGGAAAACACAAGTATAGGCAAGTCACTTTAGAGTATTCAAACAACTTTGAAACTACGGTTGAATAAAGAATAAAGATTAAATACATTGTCTATTTTACAATTTAAATTAATTATAAAATACTAACAATTAATATCAAATAAACAGATTTGATTATGAATTAAATTGTATGGATATTAAATACTAGCTTAAGGACCCGGCGTTCCCAACCAGTTTTTAATAAATAAATAAAAATATCTAATCAAAAATTTAAAATTCCAGTTTCGAGATGTAATTCTTTGGTCACAGGGACTACAAATATTACAATTTCAAATCTTTATGTATGGTAGATATCGTGCAATGCTCATGAATGACAATTAAACAAATTCTTTATTTAATTACTATCGATAAAAAATAATAATCAGAAGCCATAATTTGTTAGAGAACCTTTAATTTGATATTGTTTAGAATTGATCTTATTATAATATAAACAAAAAAGACAGTGGTAATCTTAGTTACTTACTCTATGGCATTAGAAACTCGAAAGTTCATTACCACAGTTACAAAAGTATGCCACCTATCCTTATCTTGAACCAGTTCAATCCAGTGCACCTCATTACACCCTATCCCTTTCAGGTCTCTCATCTGCATCTAGGTCTTCCCATTAGGTTTGCCAGTCAATACCCTGAACATGCTCCTAGAGTCTCCCATTCACGCTGCATGTCCTGACCACCATAATCTATGAGACTTTATCTTAACCATGTCTAATGATGAGTACTGGGTATGTAACTCTTCATTTTTTATCCTCCTCCACTTCCTAGTAGCCTCAACCCATTTTGAATCAAATTTCTTCCTAAGCGCCTTGTTTTTAAACACCCTAAACTTTTTCTTTTGTTTAAGTTAAGAGACCATGTTTCACAGCCATAGAGGACAACCGGTAAAAGTATTGTTGTGTATATTCTGAGTTTTACATTCCTTGAAAGCAGGCGACTTGTCAACAACTTACCGAATAAAAAGTAGCATGCATTTTCTAGCAGTATTATTTTCCTAATTTCCAAGCCATTATCATTATTGCTAGTTAAAATTGTTCCTAAATACAGCATTTTTACAAAAAAATAGACAAATTCAAGATTTTATAAAACCAAAACTATTCAAGTTATCAATAATCAAATTACATGGTTTTTTAGAGAAATTCTTCAAGTTTTTCTTATCAACTTACAAATGTTCAATATGTGTACCCTTTGTCTTACGGAATATATAAAGGTGATAGTCAAATTGTTCCTGCACCCATTGCAACATATTGCTATCAACACTTGCCACATCAGCTGTGATGTGTCATCTCAACTCAACTGGAAGTGGAAGGGCGAAAATCCTATTTTTTACATATCCATGTAGAAAAAAAGTCACGGCGTGTTAAATAAGAACATCTTGGTGGTCATCATGTGTGTGACATGTTCTCGTCTGTTGCGAGGCCAATCCAGCATTGTGGAATAGTATGATCCACTTGATATTAGTGAGGTGGTGCTCCATCCTGTTGAAGAATGAAGTTATCACCGTCTTCATGTAGTTGAGCTATCAACCAATTAATTAGCTTCTCCTCTATATAAGAAGCACCTTTTACAGTGTTTTCTTGAAAGAAGAATAGGCCGCACATCTTGGTACGAGACATAACACAAAAACACACTAATCTTTGGAGAATCCCTCACATTCTGTGCTGTTGGTCCTCTAATTTCAAACATTCTGTTTGGTTACTTTTCCAATGATGTGGAATGTTAGCCTCTCACTGAAAATTACCACTTATTAAATCATCTTCACCCGCCTCTGTGGCGTAGTTGGCTAACGCGCTTGTCGTGTTGAGCTCTACTGCTGAGGACGGGGAGATCGAGGTTCGAATCTCGGTCGGGTGAACTGGGGGTGGTTTTTCCTAAATGGTTTTCCACTCTCCCTCCAAGCAAATGCGGGTTCACTTCCTCTAATTCAACCTTCCCAATTCCTAATCCATTCGAGTAATTAATACTTAAAGCGGATAACCCGAACGGGTAGTAAGATGCGGTGCTAAATATTATTAATAATAAATCATCTTCAAAATACTTTTGCATTTCAATGCAGAAATCCCTTTGTTTTACTTTATCTTGGCCACTTAAAAATGGCAATACCTGCAGTTTTAAAGGAGTCAATTTCAGTCGCTTTGCCAACATTTTACAAACAATTGGTTGTGACATTTTTAACGCCAAACTCTCCCTTGATGTCAATTTCTGCAAGCTGAGTTGTAAGCCTCACAAACCTGATTCATCTATTCTTCTGACACCCATGGTCTACCTGTCCTTTTACCCTTCCACAAACATTCCGTTCTCTTAAATTTAGTGTGCCAATCGTAAATAGACTGTCTAGTCGGTGGTAGTTTCCAAAAACGCTCCAAATTGCTGTTGCACAGAAGTAACAGAATTTGTTTCAATTAATTCAAGCATGCAGTACACCTTCTCCACAGCATTGGCGGTAATCTAAGCTAACTGTTACTTACATAACAATCACATGCAGTGTTTTCAACCTACCAACCAATTACTACATAAGACTTCCAGTTTCTCAACAACATTGTGTGTACAATGTATATCTTAGTTACATTTGATTTTATAACATTTTGAATCAATCTGTGTTCTCTGTGTGATCATATACTTAGTCTTTTCAGCTTTCACTTTTAAACCTATTTTCTTACAAGCCTCTAATAAAATTTCTGTATCATTACATTGATAAGCACTAAATTTATTTGGTGAAAGCCACACTATTAGATAATTTGTTATTTCAAATTGTCATAGGAACTATTTTACTAACCACAAAATCTTTTAATATTCCACCATCATAAAACTTTAATTTGCACTTTGTACATCAAATTTAGTTATAACAATGGCTTAAAAACTTTTAAAATATGTCAAGTAGTAAGTTATTAATATCAGGTAACATTAAATCCATAATATTAATCATATGCTTTGAAATCTAAGATATTATTATTTGAGAATTTTGGATTTTCTATATAATTTATAATAATAGTATATATATATAATATTAATTAATATAATTTGAAAAAACAAATAAATATGTTTTCACTCTTTATTATTTATCGTATTGATTTAAACGTAAAATATTTTTTTTTAACAGGCATGTTTATGTTTTTGAAGAACACAACTATTTTTGGGATTGTATTAGAAAGTATATTTAATGCATCATTTGCATGGAAGCAAGAATTGCACTCTGCAATACAAAAAGGAATCAAATGTGGAATAGTTCAACCTTTTGAAAGGAAAATATTTACTAAGCAAAACATTTTGGAAGCATTAAGGTAAATATACTAAATGTTATAGTTAAATTTTAAATACTTATTTACATTAATTTGCAATTAATTATTATCTATTGCAATGAAAACTATAGCTATTGTTCTTTAACAGTAGACCTTGCTCCTTCCATACTATTTTCCCATAACTACATACAATCTTAAGATTACGGTACTCTAAGGATATAAAGTTAAAATATTTTCAATAATTTATTCATGGTTTTGAAATTGTTTATTTTCCCTTAGTGATACAGTTAGATAGAAAACAAATAAAAACTTTATTCAGCTATACATTATATTAATAGAAAATAACCGTATTTCACGTGGTTTAAGAGCTAAGTTTCCAAATATATGTATAAACAAATATACCCAAATTAATTGAATGATTGCTTAAACTTATAAATTCAAATCACTTGGGGTGAGCTATTGAACAAAAATAATTTTGAGCACCCATTATATTTAAATGAATAAGCATATTAAAAAACCATTTACATTAATCGTTTGGCCTAGGTTCTATGAATATCCCTGTCAAATCTACTTAAAATTGGTGAATCTAAAATAGAACCTCCTTTAACTTGATCAAAAATCTAGAAAAGTAAGTATATTTATAGATAAATGGACTAAATAGTATCAAACAAACTATTTAGACAAATATATTAGTATATATTTTTTGGTTTTAAGTTTATATTTTTTAGCATCCATTCAGGTTGTAGGCTCATATACTAACTACACTAATGGATTTAGAGATTGGGAACGTTATATTTAGAGGAAATGTACCCGCATTTGTGTGGAGGGAAAGTAGGAAACCATTTGGGATAAACCACCCTCAGTATACTCGACCGAGATTCGAACCTCAATCTCCCCATCATTTGCAGTTTATCTACAGCAAAAGTAGCGCATTAGATCAAGCGACCACTGGAGTGGATCTCTTTACTTACTAAAATAGTTACTCAGTACTAGGTTAGTATGTACTGTATTAAACCTCTTCTCCCAACTATCCCTAACTATCTTAGTTCGACCAACCAGGATCAGATCACCAATTTATCTACTGACAGTAATAAAATGCAATGCAAGTTTAGGGTCTTAAACTGCTTGATTATCAATGTAAGAAAAAGTATGATACTTATTAAAAGCAAATTATCTCTAAACACACTATTCTGTGGAAACAATTTTATTTTTAAGTAACATTGTAGTACTCGATGTTTCTTTGGATAAATAGTTTAGGGTAAAAATAGTAAAAAAAAGCTGTAAATATCGCAAAAGCGGTAAAAGAGATGAAAAGTATTAAAAGGGTGAAAAGGGCAACAAAGGAAAAGGGTATTTCTAAGTTACAAAGGTAAATCCAATCAAAAATATTTCTAGCATTTTTTAAAATATTATTTAACTCATTTACACTCTCTACACTACTAACCATCTGTTTATTCTTTCACTCTTTATTAATCGCTTTACACTGTCTTTCCTTTTATAACTTTTTTTTATCTTTTGGCAATTTTTGCCCGTTTTCTCTTTTTACAATACTCATAAATTTTTACTTTTTGCCCTTACTACACTTTTTGTCATTACTGCCCCTTTTTGCCCTTTTAATATATATAACTCTTTTTACACTTGTAACCCTTTTATTTAAGGTTTTTATCATTTTTTAATTTTTATTATATTCACTTTTTAACCTTTTTACTTTTTTTGTTATTTTTATACTAAATACGCAGCTTAGCCCAGAATATCTATTTTAGGATAAGAAGGTTAAAAGGTATAAAAAGGTGTAAGAAGTGCAAAAAAGACAAAATGGTTAAAATGGTTGAAATGTACTTTTTGATCAATTTTTTTAAAAAGGGAGTAAGAAGCTTAATTCATAATGTTTAAATTTATAAAAACAATTAAAAGGATTGAAAGGGCAAAGAGGACTAAAAGGGTAAATATGGTAAAAAGAGAAAAAAAGGGGAAAACTAAATATAATAAAAATAAAAATTATATCATGGTTAAAAGATGTCGAAGGGATAGAAAGGATAAACAGTGAAAAAGTGAAAAAAAGAGAGAAAGTGTGAAGATTAATAAAAGGTTAAAAAGGTTAAAAGAATAAAAAGGGTTCAAACCAAATCTAATCAAAATTTTAAAATTTCAGCTTCCAGGGGCACATGCTCATGCTCAAGGTTTACCATAACTCATGTTGCACGCCTGTATAAAATGTAATACTAAGTTAGGGTTCCCATAATGTATTTTTTATAAACTGGGATAATTCCAAATTTTCACTTAAAAAACCTAGGACATTTGTGAAAAAACTGAACATTTAAAAGAAATTAAGAAAACAAAGAATAAATCTATTATAATAGATATGTGTCACATTAAGTAATATTTTATTATTAGTATTATATTGCAAGTTTCACTTTGAGAAATAATTATAAATCACAAACCTACTTAATTAGAAAAATTGCACCTTTAAAAAATACACAAAACTTATATTTAACAACATTTTAGAAAACATTATAAATAAATCTTTAATAAGGAGTGATATTTAAAGAATTCAGAAAAATATGATTTCAAATTTAAGATTTTATAAATGTGAATACTAATGAAAAATTCTATAATCTGAAAGACCCTAGACAAGTTATATATAATCTTGGAATATCAATTATTACAAAATTTCATAATATTTAAAATATTTCATTGATTCAATAATTAGTGTATTTAAAAAAAGTTTGGCCATTTGACTCGTAAATTCACTAAATATTGAGTCAATGAAATGTTTTAAATATTATGAAATTTTGCTATTGATATTCCAAGATCATAAATAACTTGTCCAAGGTATTCCAGTTATATAGAATTTTTCATTGGGATTCACATTTATAAAATCTTAAATTTGAAATAATATTTTTCTGATTTCTTTAAATAATATCTAAGTCTTAGCTTGTAACTATAGTTAAGTTTATATTTTAGAAAGCTTCATCAGAATATTATATTTATGAATCTGTTCAAGAAGTTTTTTTCTTCTGATATTTGTATGGCTGTTATGCAGTCCATGGACTTAAGTTGTGATTATGCACCACCGTGTGATTAGCGATGTTCGCTTCCGGCTTTTACATTTCACTCCGGGTTTTCGAATTTATAAAGTTACTTATGCTGCTTTTGGAAGCCTAACTTTTAACAGCACCTTTATATATGTTTTTTCGTTTTCATGTGGTTGGCTACGTCTGACCGACCACCATCTGAAATGCAAAATTTAGAGTTACAAAAAGTACATTTCACATTTTTATCCATGCCTTTAATGAAGGGACAATCTCTTTTAATACCATCACTAACTTATACTGCTCTTATGTTTTGGCTTCATGTGGGTGGAAAAAAGATAAACACTGTAATATTCTACAAACGCTAGCAACCACTGTTATGTATGTAACCGGAAATTGAAAAAGTAAGATACTGCCAACAGAAGCATGGAGAGAGAAAAAGCATCACTATGAATATTGTTAACATTGTAATAGAAATTGGCCAACAATGTTAAATGGTTAGAGAATAAAATCCGTTATTTTTTTTTTGGGAAGAACACATAAAAAGCAGGAAATTTGGAATAAATTTAGGACACCATGACACATTTGATCAAAAAACGGGATGAATGGGAAACCCATACTAAATACACCTCGCGGTGTTAATATACCTTCATTTTTTCTGTTGTTAATTATAAAAAAAAATCATTCCAAATTTCAAAATTCTTGCTTAGAGGTGCATATGTTCACACATCAGAGCAACTAATTTTTAAATTTCATACGTCCGCATGCAGTAGATATTATATAATGCTCACGACAGACAAACACTTGGTTTTTTAAAATATTGATTAGAATAGCTCTTCCTTCATTTTATAGTGAAATGATTTTAAAATCCTTACATAATTTTATTTTTAAAAACAGTTCTGTGAATTAGAAAATTTGAATTTACTATTTATTATACTTTTATTACATTGTAAAAAAATATTAAGTCTAACAATATGTTCTTAATATTATTATCACAGCTAACATAAATAAAATATTCTTTTTTATAAGTTTTTACACTTTTAATAAAGAATTATCATTGTTTATAGGCACATCATTTTATCATTATTATTATTATTATTTCAGAGAACACTCAAATTGCAACTACGTTGGTAAAGTTGTACTTACACTCGAAAAGGAGGATAAAACAAACAAGAATTCACTTTCAAAAGCAGAGGAAAATACAACAAGCCTTGTCGTTGATGACAATGACTCACATCTTATTATCGGTAAGCCAGTGTCATTTAAACAGTTGGAGGGTTATAAAGATTTACTTATAAAGCAATAATAGCATGAAATAATTGTAGATATCATAAGTTTTATTAAAAATAATACTTAATTGGTCTTAAATACATATTAAACTATGCATTGTTACATCATTATAAGCCACCAGGGAACAATGTTTAGAAGCGAAGGCTGAAAAGACATGGTTCATAAGTACACAGAGAATACTTATTTAAGATGATAATTTTGATTACAAGGAATAATATATCATTTGGTGGGGTTAGTGAGTTTAAATATTTAAAAACAATTTTAATTAATAATTAGCATAACGATATTAGATTGAAAAATAGAAAATTAATACAGTTTGGAACTGCATGCCATTACTCGATCAGTAAGTTGTTTTCATCTCATCTGTTATCAGAAAATGTAAAAATCAGAATATACGAAACAATAAAATAGTTTCACAGATAGTTGTTATGGTTGTTTATTATTGTATTACAAGAAGAAATGAATGGGGGTGGAAAATTTTCAATAGAAATGGGTTTATTGAATAACCTGTTTTCTTATAGTACTAAGGCTAACTACCTGTCTGAGATATACGCATATGTACTAATCATGTCAGTGCGTTAGGGATTAATAAGATTGTATTTAGAGGAGGTTTACACACATTTCCATGGAGGGAGTGTGTAAAACCATTTAAGGGAAACCACCTTCAGTACACCCGTTCAAGACTTGAACCCCAATCTCCATTGTAATAAAAAAAAGAGTTGTACTTTCACTGATCAAACATATGAAATATGTAAAATATCTTTTATAAAATAAAATATTATTTGTTTTTAAGTTATTTGATTTCTTCAAGAATAAAAATTTGTATTATTTATGATGTATAAACTACATGCATACATTTATTTTCCGACAGGAACAAAATTTGAAGACTGTCTAGATATTGCAGAATGGCTAGTTGCACGCAAAGCTAGTAAAATCACCATCGCTTCAAGATCACCAATAATATCAGCTCTTTCAGAACGGAGATTATTTCTACTTCATCAATACCACGATGCTCATATAGTACAGTCATCGGCAGATGTATTGAGCACACTCGCTGGTGCTATGAGCCTCATCAGGAACTCTTTAAATCTTGGACCTTTAAAAACCATATTTGCTATATCATTGGTGAGACATTTCATCATCATCATCATCATTAACTATTTCCAGCTTGTGGCCGGGTCAGTTTAGTAAAATGCCTCCATCTTCCTTTATTCTTCCACCACTCTTCCTTCTTGTATTTCCTCCATTCTTCTCCACTCACTTGAACTCTTTCTGTGAGAAATATACCTTTCGTTAACCTTGAGTAGTAACTTGCATGGTTCCACTATAGTGCACTTGCAGCTTATAGGATAGGGCCATTGTGTAATCCATTTAGTTAGGACTGTTACCGTTAAGGGTGAATGGAATGTACATTTAAATGTCGGACGTCTGTTATTTACTGTAGAAATATTAAAATATATTTAGTATAATTAATGAAACTATCAATGATAAGGCATAATGTTGAGTACATGACTCACCTAGTCTTTGCTCTGTTAATATTGTGAACTATGGTACTAAGCCTGGATAATAGGGCCTACATCACTTCCGTCTTCCCAGTCTTGTTTGTACATGGCTTCAATTAAACTCACAATGTATAGTCTACTTTATGCTAACACATTTTGATTTAAATGGTTTATAGCTCTAAACCTTAGCAGGCTTTGGGCCCAGCACGCTTCCACTGCGCTAGTGAATAAAGGACAAATGTTAGAAAGATTCACACATTGTTAGCAGATACTAAAACACTGGCATCCAGAACACGCCATTTTTTATGCAGTTTTTTTTTCACCCTTCTGAGTGCTTATAGAATTTTACAGTGACAGATTTGTTTGAGTGAAAAGAGGTTACTTACAAAGATGGATAAAGTAAAGAATTTCCACATTCATAAATTTGATGGTAATAATTTCCACCTTTGGAAATATCAAATAGAAATAATATTGCGTGCAGAGAAAATTAGGGAAATCATCAATGGCAAGAAGAAAAAACCAGCAGCAACTGAAGTTGAGGACCTTAAGGCGTTGAACAACGGGAACGAAAAAGGAATGTTGATAATTTCAACGGGACTTGAGTATGGTCAACTACAAACAGTCATCATATGCGAGACGGCGGCCCAGATCTGGACTCGCCTCAAGAACATTCACGAACAATGCAGCTCTGTAAATAAGGTTAGTCTCAAGTAGCAGTTCTTCAACTATAGGATGAATCCAAACGACAGTATCGCTCAGCATATAAATATGATCGAGTCAATGGCTCTGTCATTAGAAAACCTCGGAGAAGCTGTTTCCTACATGAACTAAATCACAAAAACTCGTGAGAGTTTGCTGAGCGGCTTCAGCCTGTGGGATTCATACGCTGAGGAAATGAAGGCGTTCGAAAACCTAACCTCTCTATTTCTCAGGGAAGAGAAGTGGATCCTGCAGAACGATGATGTCGCTACAGAACTTGCGGCCCTAAACGTTCAGAAAAGTTACAAATTTATTATAAGTCAAGCATCCCACAGTGACGAGAAGAAAGATAATCATGGAAAACCAAGTGGTAAGAAGAATATAAAATATTTTTACTGTGGTTAAACAGATAATATTAAAAAACACTGCCGTAACTGGCTGGCGAAAAACAGTGATTGAAGAAAGGATGAGTCAAGGTATGTTGCTTTGAGTGCTGAATACAAAACATCTCTGCTTATGGATGTGAAACTGTGTGACTGGCTGTCAGTGCTGCGTCAAAACACATGACTTATCATATGGAGTGGCTTTCTGTGCTAAAACCAATGGACGATCTGAGTGGCATGCAGATTGGAGATAATTAATAAGTTCAAGCTGAAGGTCTCGGAACTGTGAAGTGTTAGCACTCGTAAATGGACAGTGGGAGCTTCACACACCTGAAAATACGTTAAATGTTCCAAAACTTAAGAAAAATCTATTTTCAGGGTGATTTTTGATTAAAGCAAAATTGAAATGCAGATTCCAGAACAGAATCAAGCTGTTGTAATGGGAATTAAAATGGCTAATCAATGTTATAAGATGTTTTTCAAGAGTAGAATCACTGAGCAGTCAAATTCAGCGGAGGAGTCAGTGAAGCTATGGCATTAATAGCTTCAAGACCTTGGCAAGTATATTACCGGGGTTAAAGGTGAACAACATTGACCAGCTGTTTTGTGAGTCGTGTAGATTTGGTAGGAACCATCGACTGCCATTTTATGAAAAGTTTAGTCCTTTGGTTAGTAAACCTGGTGAGTTTATACACACTGGTGAATCTGGAAAAATGTTGGCCTAGTCGCTGGGAGGAGCCATTTATTTTTTGCTACTTGAGGATGACAACACTTCATGATGTTTTGTTTATTTTATTAAGTACAAAAGTTATGTTTTTGATATTTTTTATAAAATTTCAGCATATGATAGAAACAGAAAAGGGAAACAAAATAAAAGTACTTAAGAGTAACAATGGTCGGTAAACGAAAAATTTACAGAGCATTTTAAGAAAGCTAGGACTATCTGTGAGAAAACCACTCCATAAATATGAGTTTTCACATTTTAAATCGGTAGCCAAGCATGGTAAACAATAACGTGACACCGTTCAAGATGTTTACTGGAAAAAAGTTAACCTTGGGAGCACATGTGTAAATTAGGAGCAGATGTTTATGAGCACATACCCAAACAAGCTCGTATTAAATTTGATAGCGAGACTAAGAAGGCAGTTTTTATTGGTTATGACGGTAATTGTACTAACCACAGATTGTATCATCCAAGTACAAGGCATATTACATTAGCTCTAGATGCCGAATGTAATGGAGAAATGATTAAAGGCTCTGTAATTAATGACCCAGAATTTTTCATATGTAATTTAATTTCACATAACAACGAACTTAAAGAGCAAGAATTTGAAGAATGTGTATCAGTCTGAGAAAAATGCCAAACCAAAAGAAAACGATTTAATCAAGATACTAGAGATACAGGGCCAACACTTCGTAGAATAGCTACGTTAAGGATGTCAAAACGATTACCAAACCCTTCCTTCACCTCTGACAAGACATCTTGTAAATGTGAGGAATGCCAGGCCTCTACCGTGGTTCGGATTCTACGTTAAACTGTAGGTCCTCCATTTCATCTCACAATCACCCTACCATTGCACATTAGCGTAAGTGCGTATAACCCGAACAGGTAGTAAATCGCAAATCTGTGTCAATTGTAGATATCATAGAACAAAGAGTGGGAGTGTTGAGTACATGACTCGTGTATCTTTGCTTTGTTCGTATTGTGAACTATGGTACTAGGCCTAGATAATAGTGTCCACGTCACGTCCGTCATCCCAGTCTTGTTTGTTAGTTAAACTTACAATGTATAGTCTATTTTATGAAAACACATTTTGATTTGAACGGTTTATAACTCTAAACCTTAACATATAAACAGAGGGCATTAGAAGACCATATAGTTTTTGTCTTGTCAGTCATTGTATGAAGGTGTTTAAATGGCTAATGCTATTATTCTTTACAACTGCAAAGAAGTAATTAGACCAAAGGTATGCCATTTAGCTCAATAATGACACAGGCTGTAACTTAGATGGGATAAGTCCTCTAGGACAAACTGTCTAACCCCGTCTTGGCCGTATTATCTCCCTTGCTTGGACATCTTAGGAGCGGTACTGGCGTGTTGCTGGTGTTTCTCGTTCTAGAAAACATATGTTATATGTTAGTTTACCTCTTAGAGTACAACATTCATATCCTTATAAATGTTTATTGGACGAAACAAAGTATAAGAATGATTTACAAGTTTAACAAATCAGTTTATTAATATTCAAACAAGTCACTAGCAATTACATAGAATCATAAGTAAAAATTATTAAAACCATCCATTGTTTAAACATGAGAATATAAACAGTTACAATAATATAAATAGCTCGAGGTCATAGGTGTAAATAAGAAAGCTTGTGACTCGTTAGAACAGGACAATTACTAAGTCATCAAATAGGATGACAGGCAGCAACTCTAAGACAATATAAATTAGTGGTGATAATCAAAACTAATTACCAAATTATCATAGATAATTATACTCCAGCCAGCTGACTGTGAGGCTTCCAACTACAACACATAATTACAAATATAAAGAACTAAGCCACATAAATTTAGTCCCAGTTTAAGGAGCTACAAGGGAGGTAATTAACATGAGCTAGCTAGTTATGAGTTAGCTCCATAGAGTTAGACAATACATTGTAATAATCTCCTAGAAGAGAAAGTATTATTTTACAACTAGTAAATAGTGAACTACCAGGAATATATACGCTACAGATACTACGGCCAGACAATTCATAATTAGTACTGCCTGAGCAATCAATAGTATATTTATTCTGTTACCCTGGAAAGGGGACAATAATACTGGACAAAATAGTGATCATTTTCAACTAACGCTAAAGGCGCCACAACAGATAAAACCCTGCGGGCCATTATTATGGACAAGTAACACTCCACAGGTTGTCCCCCGCATACCAGTGCACAGTAAGAGACAGCAGAGACTAGTGTCAATTACAGACCCAATTATGTTGTCAACAAAGCAGTAGATAACCTGGAATCGTCCATTATTTTATTATATTCTTTAAACTAGCCGCAGCATGGTCATATAGTCTAAGGAGCCTAATCTTGACCCTAATATTTGCGACTAAGACTAATAGATATAGAAAGACAGTGCATAAAGCTATAAACTATGTCTTATGGGCATAGGGAAACAAGTCAGTAGTACTGACATACAAAAACTACGTCATATAGACACTGAACAATAGAGCTCAAGGCTCAACAAAATAACTATGTCCCTCAATACTTATAGTATCCACCGTAGCTTGCTCTGTGGTGAGGAGGTGACACAGACGCCTCAACCATCATGGTCTTCAGTACGCAGTCTTAGCAGATGCTTATAAATATCTTCCAGCAGTTCCTCTGACGAGTGGTTACACTAGAATAGATATACGTGAACCGAGCACAGGCCTATTTTTACCAGTGGGACTAACAACATTTGGCAAGGTTATCTCCACGTACGAAAAGGGGGGTGGGGGGCGTAATCATCAAAGATCACTGAGAGAATTGGGCATCTTCCTCTTGTGATGTCGTAGTGAGTCTTTATCTCTCACACATTATTAGAACTTACTAGATCTGGTAATAATAGTTTGAAACCTATTATAGGGTTTCATTGAGTATAAGTGTTAGAAAGTGACTAACACATTACAAGAGTAGGACTCTTATATATGTGTATTAACCTTGATCTGGTAGCCTGATAACAGATGCGTTACTGTTAGGCCACATATACCTGTTATTAGCTGCATTTAAAAGGTAAGTGTTAGTTACACATTACAGTTGGTCCATGCGTTCCTTCTTGGGAATTGTAAACAAGGCGTATTGGTGTACTAACTTGGCTCTGGTACTCCATTTAGAATGGTCGTAAAGGTTTTATCAAGGTGAACGGAAAACAGCAAATGATGGATGGTAAGACACGGCAAAATGCTAACTTTGCCCTAACCTAACCTAACCCAACCTAACCTAACCTAACCTAACCTAACCTAAGGCATAACACAATAATAACCTAAACAAGCCTAACCTAATATAAGGCAGTGGATTATTGTGGCCGAATTTGTATGTATCCACAGGTCTATTATCAGTAATAATCCTCCTGGTCATTGACCTTGACCCAATTCAACTACAACACTTTTGGGACAAGGTTTCCGTTGCTCAACTTCAATGCGGCACTTTTAGCTTTAAATCTGCTAAAATTCTAAAACGTAAAAAAAAAAAATGAAATGTAGAATAAAACTTCTCTCATTATTAATAAAATGCAAATAATGCACCTACAGTATTTTTTCTCAAGCCCATACACATTTTGTTCCCAATGTGTTTACTAAGTGAACAAAAAGGCACATTGTTTTTCACTTATTTCTCCCTCTTCTTATGACAGTGAAGATCATTTGCATTACATCAAGTAAAGCAAATTTAAATTGATAAATAAGTTACATGGACGGATACCCATGCTCAAAGCCTTAATGATGGCGAACTATTGTTCCAATATCTTCTGTACTCGACTATACTTTCTTCTCTTCAAGAAATTATCATGATCAAGCATCTCTACTACTTATAAAACAATGTGTTGTCCTTTATGTCTGTTGCCTGAATTTCTAAAACCACATAATTGACTGTGATGCAGATATTTTTATATCATGTAGATTTTTACCGGGAAAGAAGATTTTGTTTTAAAATGCGTGATCAATGATGAACTCTCCAATTTGATATAGAATTCATTATTTTTCTCTATAGCTTGGATAAAAATATTGTTTTAATAAACATGTTTTACAACTGACATTATCTATAGCTAAGTTGGATACAAAAGCTAGTACTTTATAAACGCTAATAGCGACAACATCCTCATGCGTACTGATGCTAACGATATCACAAGTTTAAGCTTGGTTGGTGTAGGGCTGACCATTTTTCAAAGTAGATCAACAGTATATAGAAGGATATCATCCTTTACATAGATGGGTCTCATTTTAATAGTCAACTGTACCATCCGATTATACTCATAAAATAAATAATCATTCATATAGACCCATCAATACATTCACTAAACCTTGAATCATGTCCACATTAGGTAAGTCATCGTCTGATTGAAATGTTGTATGATACTAACATTGATGTTTCTCTATATCAAATAATTATTTTTTTGAATTTTAACCACAATGTTTTCTTAAAAAGTACTATTTCACTGTATGAAAATACATTGTTATTTGTATAGAATGATGCTTCATCGCTCCACAATCTAGATGTTGCTTCTCGCAGTCTCGATTCTCTGAGTCACTTTGTATCGCTCATTAATAGTTCTGCGGATATCAGTGAATCAAGATGTAAAGCAGGCCTACCAATACTTGATGTACAGTGGGCTCATAATAAGAAACTTGAAAATATTCGACCAGTTATTAGATCTCTGAACCAACTTCTAGGAAAGAACACACCTACGCATGTCTTCATTTATGTCCATGATGAACTTATCAAAGATGCAAAAGAAGGTATCATATTAACAGTTATGAAAAACTAATTCATTAATTATCTTGGCATGTTGTATGTATGTATGTATATAGGTAACCTTCTTAAAATCTTAAATTCAACAAAATATTTTAGTTACTATCTAATTGCTAAATACGAAACATGCCTTAATTAGGGTTGAGATTTCGTTGAACAGTCAATTATGGTATGTATAATTAGATATAAATCAAATAGTTAATTCAAAAATCTAGTCTTTCTTTAAATATTCAAACAATACTTACTTCATGGACGTGCCTTGTAAATTTACTTTGTGAAATCTAGCAGACAAATTACATTTTAGCTTGATTAGAGACTGTTATCTAGTTGATAAATACTTAATATCAAATAATTTCTATACGTTTTAGAACATATTAGCTGCACCCATTTACAAATTTACAATATAATTTATACCCAATCACACTTAATTTATTGACCTTATGAATACTTTATGGAACATTTTTATACACAATTTAAAGTTATGATTTATAGCGTATATTTAGAAATAATAAATGTTCCAAAAAATATTTGATCAGGTTCGGCATTATTTCATGCTTTAAGGAAATTATTTTCCAACGACTAGATTAAAAAACATATACTATGTTTACAGCCTTTCTACAAACTTTTTATATAGTCTAAAATAACTTTGACCTACTAAAATATTTTATGAAAATAAGATATCTCTCTGCTTTAACAAAGTATGTGACAATTAAACACAGAACTATTCTTGAGGAGTCCCTTTAATAATGTACAATATAGTCACTAATATTCAATTTGAAACATAACCTATATTGAATGTTAACTTTTTCTGAATTTATGGAGGACATACAGAGCTTCAATTCTTCATCCTACTTTCTAAGCCAGAGCACAAAATATTTGTGATTTTTGGGTTTTACTATCCTGACATAAAAACTATCAGTAAAAAAACAGGACAGTTCTTAAGATTTCCCTGACCCAAGTTGCAGTTTTTCAAGACATTGAACTTGACTTTGGTCGATTTCCTTTTAGCAACGGAGACCGCTCAGGGGCAATGGATCCTATTTTGGACCGCGGCGAGGGTCTAGAAGCTCTCGTGGCAGCCATCGGAGAAACACTTATGATCACATCGGCAACCAGATCAGACGTATAATAGGTTTACGCAGGGTGGGAGATTAGCTAGTCACTCCTACTAAACTTCCATTATTAATATTAATTATTTAAATGTTGGTTAGAAACAAAATGTGGAATAAATTAACCCGAATTATTATGTTGTGATCTTTCACTTGAATCAAAACCAATGCTGGTTGGAACATGGAACCCAAACCCCATATATTCAAATCTAACAACATATTTAAATATAGCGCTGAGTTATTACTAACAAACATAAATCCAGGTGTTGAGTTATTACTAACAAACCTTAATCCAGGCGCTAAGTAATTACTAACAAACATAAATCCAGGGATTAAGTTATTACTAACAAACATAAATCCAGGTGCTGAGTTATTACTAACAAACATAAATCCAGGGCTATCAGGTTGTATATTATCCAAACCAAGGATGCTGAGGCGGATACGACACATGCCCTTAAAAATTTTCAATAGGTTAATATATTTGCTGTAAACGCCTATCCTTTCCCCTAACTTGCCAAAAGTTGTGCTTACTAGCATATTTACTTTTATAATCACATTTATTTTATGTAGACTTATATTTTCAATTCATATGAATAATTCAGAAATGAATAGAGCCTTAGATTCAATCTATTTTCATGTAATTTGTTAGTGTAGATGCTAGATAATTTTATTTGCTTAAAGTGTGACTAAAATTATATTTATTTTTAATTTTATTAAAAAAACAAATTCTAAGAAAATTCTTTCCTTTTGTTATTTCAGATTCCACTTTTGATGAGCTAGTAAACTTTTTGCCATCAAGCATAGAAGAGTTGGAAGGTGTAGGTTTTCATTTCATGTCAAAATCCAAGAGCCCCTTGGTTCTGGCTTCATCACTCAGCTCAGGGATTGGTCATGCACTAGAGGTTATGCCAATATTTATAATTCCTGGAATTCAAGACTGTATTAAAAAACTTTCAGACCCTCTGTCAAAAAAATTAATGTATCCAACAGTATATATAGAGTTGCAAGATCACATGACTCTGCAAGATTCAACAGCACTTATAGTTAAGGTAAGGATTTAAATGAAATCTACATTAAAAAAAAGTATTGAATACTTTTAATAATATTTAGTTATATTTCTTGTTTTCATTGACTCGCCAATAAAATTATTTAAAAAACCCAGCAATTAGTTCATATAAAGACAAAACAAAATATTATTTTCAAATTGGAAATGACAAATGTTTGTGATTTGATGAATATTTTTCTAGCACATGAGGAATATACAACCTGTAGGTCCGTACAACCTAGTAGGAGTGTCATGGGGAGGTATATTAGCTCTTGAGCTAGCCAGAGAGCTACAGTCACAAGACCAGAAGATTCAGTTGTTTTTATTGGATGGTGCTCCCGATACAACTCAGTCCATAGCCAAGCTTCTGGGAACAGGGGATGAATTACAGTGTAACCTAATTACTAGGCTACTGGGTATTGACTCAAACAAGGTATTGTTTATAGCTCAGTAATTACCTATCACTCTCAATACATTTTGTATTTAAGGAAATATTTATAGTTATGTAATAATTGTGATGTGAATATAACAAAACCCAAAATTTATGTTACCTTGAACAATATGATTTCACAAATATCAAACAAAATAATATAAATAAGTGCAATATTAATGTTATAATATAAAATGGTGGTAATACAACACAGAAAATGAGTCTATTTGTTTAGTAATTTTTAAAATAAATAAAAGTCATTATAATTTAATGTTAATTTCCATGCATAGATGTTGACAAGTTGTTTAGTCAGGAGTAACTTTACGGGGTAAGGCTATTGAGTAGTGGAGGAGGTTACTTATTGATGAGTTTAATAATCTGTACTCATCTCAAGACATTGTTAGGGTAATCAAGTATTATAGATTACGGGGACCAGGACATTCACCTTAATTGGAGAATCTAAAACCTTGTTTGGTCTTTTGACTGGCAAACCCTTTGGGTGACTTAGACACAGTTGGGAGGATAGCATTAAAATTACACATATCTATCTTTAGGCACGATGTTAGGTCAAGAACACGGAGGTTTGTGGCATCCTGTGACTTTTGGGAGCCACACACTTCATCCTCATGAATGTAACTACTCCATTTACATGTTGGAGGCCTTAGTAGTAATATTTGGTACAACCAACTTTTTCGCCGGTATTTGGAACATTACAAGTTTTGGTTACAAACTGACATTGAGGCTTTGTCGTGGCTATTTAGGTATCCACGACAGCTGGAAAATATTTACAGGCGTATTGGTCAACTTAGTTCCTTGCGGTTCACCATCTCCCACATTCCTTTGAAAGAGATGGACTCTCTCGTATGTTCAGGAAGATTACACTGAAGGGGGTGTCTAGGCTCACACATTTCTAAGTGTTTCACAGGTGTTCACTGGTATAGCACAGAGCCAGAGATAGGTGGTGAAGCTGGCGGGTATTACTGATGACATGTGAAAGGGGTTCCCAGGGACATGTATAAGTTAAAAAGGGATATTTTGCTTGTGAAGAGTGGCAAAAGTGTATGTGCCATAAAGTCTTGTGAACATGATTTTTGGGTAATATCATGGGTCCTCTGTGGGAAAGCATCTAGGGGTGGCCAATACCACTGCCAAGATTAGGAAAGCATTCTTTTGGAAGGGGATGGACTGTTCAGGCAATTGTCCTCCAATCTTACCAGCTTTTTGTTGGAACATGTCTTGGCGTATTTTTTGGCCCTTTGCCAAGAACTAAGAAGGGAAACATAAT
The DNA here is from genome assembly GCA_902141375.1 of Timema poppense. NCBI lineage: Eukaryota > Metazoa > Arthropoda > Insecta > Phasmatodea > Timematidae > Timema > Timema poppense. The sequence goes on from CABFOV010003604.1 coordinate 21,461, forward strand.
TTTGCTTATCAAACATATTTAAAGAATGTGTCCATAACTGCATAACATTGGTAGTCGTGTGGTGCTTTGTAACCTAGCTGTGTTTTTATTTTGTTTGTGGCAGCGCTGAGGTTATTGCTTGTGTTTCTCTTCCCTTCTTATTGTTAGCAGTGGAAGGTGTTACTTGCGAGGGGGAATATGCGGGTCTTGTTGGTTGTAATCTTGTTATTTATCAGGCAGGAGCCGGTTTGATTTCCAGGTATGCACCTGGCTGGGGTTTTCGTCTCTTTCTTTTAGCATGTGCCTTACATCTTATTCTGTAGAGAGATTCATCCTCAGCCTGGGAGTTCTGAGGAGCTTAGCTCGGTTCCACTTCCCTTGTCTTGGATGCAATCTTTTGTTTGGGGTTGATATTCCCTAGGGTTTAAGTTGTGGAGCGTGGCACCATCTTTCCCTTATTTATGATTGCTTCTTAATGCATGCCTTGGATATATCCTTGCATTTCTTGCTTAGATCTATCTAGTCACTTCCAGAAAATTTCTTATTTCCTTCAAAATCATTCTGCATTCTTTCTTTTAATCTCATTTGCTCTTTTTTCTCCATTACCACATTTTTTTTATTAATCTTTTTCTTTTGGTATACTCGTATATCCCATAACTTTTTATGTTCTGTTTCACTCTTCACGACAATCATTTATATGTACGCTTCTTTCTTTTCTCTCACAGATTATCTCTTTCACCTTTTCATTCCACCATGCATCTCTTTTTAAGTTTCCCACCATCACAACTCCACATAAATATTTTGCGCACTCAACTATGGTCCTTTTTAGTCTGCTCCAAGCACTTTCTATATCATTCTCATTTATTTATAAATTACATTCATGCTCTTTTAAAGTTAATTTTTTGCCCATCAATTTTTCTTACATTTTGAAATTTTTCACACTCCCTCTTGTTTAGTACTGCTGCGCTGCTTCCTCACAAAACTCCTATCTAATTAAACTACTGAGATCACTAGGAAGTGATCCATTCCACAGTCAGCTCCATGCAAAAGCTTGGAACTCTACACTAAACTTGTAATTCTCTCATCACACACCTCAAAATCAATGATCATTCTTGAATAGCCCCTTGGCCACGTATTTAAGGGAATAACTTTGAGCTCAAACTATGTGCTTGACACAAACAATATTTTTACTAACACATACACACATAGCTCACAACCATTATCGTTACCTTGTCATCACTATACCTTCCTAACACTCACTCTGAATTCTCTCTTTGAGTACCCACCCATCAATTCATATCTCCCGACAAGATAATTCTCTTACCCGATTCATATGCATTTAAGTCTTCTTTGATCTAATTCCAAAACTCTACTCTCACATTCACATCTTCATCCTCCAATGGAGGAGCATAGCCAGCAACTAACATAATTTCTATGAATGCTTACTTTCATATGTATTGATAGAATCCTAGCTGACACCAACTCATACCTTTTTACAAACGGCTTAGTTTTTTGGCTTAGGATTAAGCCTACTCCCTTCCTTCCCCTTTCCCACGCATCCATACCTGACTGGTGCCAAACCACTCTCCTTTTTCATCAAACATCATTCCCTTTTAGCTTGGTTTTACATACACACAAATTAGTAACTATTATTTCAATCATTTACTATAACAGTCCATTCTCTTTACCACACAAGACTCTCACATTTCACATTCCATTAGTCCATGTTCTTGCCAACTTGTCAACAGTTTTAATCTCATCCGCCCAACATAATTTCAGTCATCATATAACCAAATTTTATAGGCCAAGCCATATAACTGAAATATACATACATTTATGAGGAATATGCAAGAATACAAAAAAGTCTGTCTTATGTGGTGGCATTGTGAAAATAAACAATTGATACTTTAGACATCACATTTCAATATAACTCGTTATATTTTTAAAATGAATTTCTGCACTGTAAGCTAAGCATTATTTACTTTTAGTCCCAGGTTTGATTATTGGTGGTATTATAGGTATTTTTCTTGAAAGGGGAACTGTATACCCAATCTTTGTTAGGAAAAGTGGTAACCGACAGCTAGCAGAAGGTTCATTATTGCAAACACTGGTTGAAACTAACTTATATCAACCTATTCGAAAATGATTACTGTTTTCCTAGTCATCATCATCATCATCATCTGTTTCCAGCCTGTGACTGGGTCAGTTTAGTAAAATGCCTCCATATTCCTCCATATTTCCCCCATTCTTCCTATTTTAATTATTTCCATTATTCTCTCACTTGCACACTTTCTGTTATCTACTCCTCTCATCTATTTCTTAACCTACCTTGCGGCTTTTTCCTACATACTTAATTTCCAATATTTTCTTTGGCATCCTCCCTTTTTCCATCCTTATTACATGTCCATATCATCTCATTCTTGCTTCCTCTACTATCTCATGTACTCCCTGTATGCCCACTCTTTCCCGGATAACTTCATTCCTAATCTTGTTACTCCTCGTGACAGCTTACATGCTCCTCACAATTTTTATTCCCATGGCCTCTATTTTTCTAGTCTATCTTACATTCACTGTCCATGTTTCTGCTGAATATGTGATAATAGGTACAAGGTATGCCCTGTACAAATCTTCCTTACACTTCAAGGGCACTTCTCTTCTCCATAGCAGGTCTCATGCACACCCATAGAACAACTCGCTACTGTCCTATTCTCATTAAATCCTATTTACTTCCACATTTCACCTCAATCACACCTCCAAGATATTTTACGTTCTGTACTTTACTCAGCTCTACTGCATCCAACTTTATAGATTTACTTGTTATCTTTACTTTGTCATTACCATCACTTTACACATTCCCATGCTAAATTTAATTCCACAATCTTTCACTTCCCCATTCCATTCCTGTAACTGTTCCTTTATTTCCTCTTCCTTCATCACCCATACCGTCATCAGCAAACATAATTGCTTTCATTCTTTCCTCCCCGAGTTTTCCTGCCACTTTGTTCATGACTATTTCTGTTATCATTACAAATAGTAATGAGAAAAGTGCACTCTCCGTCTCAACACAACTCCTCTTTCCACTTCAACCTTCTCCATCGCTTTCCAAACATTATTTCAATCCATGTTATCATATTCCTTCTCAACATCAATAATATTGTTACAAAGTCTTTCCCATATCATACCTTCTTTCCATCAGCTGTCCTTTAGCAAAGATCAAATCTATTGTAAACCGCTGTTCCTCTCTCCACCATACTTTCATTTTATTACTTATTTTATTTTCCATATCGTATCATTTATTTTTTTATAATATAACATCAGCTTTATCCTCCTATAATTTGTACATTTCTTTCTGTGTCCTTTATTGAAAATAGATGTTATAACTTGCTTTTTCCAGTCTTCCAGTTCCTTGTTCTTCCAAACTACTCTCAGCTCCCTGTATAACCATTGTATACCTACTTCACTCACAGTTTTTATTGTTTACACACTAAGTTCATCCACACCAGGTGCTTTTCCCTGTTTCTTCTTATTCTACTATTTATTTCTGCTACTCTGTTTCACTTTCATCCCTTTTCTCTTCCAGGTTAAACATCTCATCCATGGTCCATTTCTTCCTCTCTTGTTTTCACCGTTCTTCCTTCTTCACCCATAATTCTAAACTCTTGTCTTTTCTTCCCCCTTTCCCCCCTCACTTTCTCACATGGCTATATAACACCTTTCTTCCTTCCACGTCCAGTTTCAGTATTTCTGTCCGTTTTTGAATCCAATCCTCCCTGGCTCTTTGTACCACTCGCTTTGCTCTTTTCTTCTGATCCATATATTCTTCCTCTATCTTCTCATGCCTATTCTTAACACACCTTTTGAATACTTTAAATATTCTTCTCCTCTACTGTTCTTTCACCCTGTCATTCCACCAGGGTGCCTCCTTCCACTTCCTTTTATTACTTGTTCTCCCACACTTATTTTCTTAGTAATATTATATAACCAATAGTTATTTACGATTATGTTGACATTAGTTAGTTCAGCCAATGTTTGCATTAAAAACATTCTGATAGTTGTAACCTACCACCTCTCCTACCAAACATAGGGTATGCCTATAGTCACCATGCTTTGTGTAACTAGGCTAATTAGGTAGCTTTAGGATTTCCTCTAGCTTAACATCATCTCATTTTGGGTGACACGTACATAACCTCCACGTTTTACCTTAGGCAACGTTCTGTTACCATAGAATGGCTAAAATTTTACATACTCTACTCTTTACAAATTTAAGTCACAAATGTAACCACACTAACAGTCTATTTTTTCAACACTGTTTTGTTCACTGATGATATAGCATTATGATATATACTTTACCCTGTGTCCTGAAAAATACAATAGAAGCAGTTCTGTCTCGATCCAATGAGTCCTTTTTGTTTCTATTAGTATCAAAGAGAATTGAATTCACATACAGATTTAGGATTTAATTATATGTACAGATATAGGTTGTTAAACTAACAGATAATACATTGTAAAATATTAATAACGTTACATCTTTTATATTTTGTTTTAGTTATAATTTATCTTCTTTTTCCTTTAGTTTTGAGTCAAGATTGATTCCTACTTTGTTAATGATTTGGGGATGAGGATATCAACCTGAGCATTTACGAAATAGAATCTATTTATTATTTTAAACTCTATTTACAGCTCATGTTGAGGCCCCCGTCTAAGGTTCTTTAATTTTAGCTGGTATTTTACTTAAATTAGGAGGTTATGTTTTACTTCGTATTTATATTTTAATAATCAATTCTGGTTTAATCTATATTTATGTGTAAGTATCAATTTATTGGGTGGACTCTTAGTGAGTTTAATATTTTTTGCGTCATGTTGATTTAAACTCATTAATGGCATATTCTTCTGTAGCTCATATATTAATTTTTTGGGTAGTTTAATAATTTTATTGTATTGAGGTTTAAGGGTTCATTAATTTTATTATTGGCACATATAAACTGTAATTGACTTGCAATAATAAAATTGTCATTATACATTTCTTAGGTACATAGAGAGTTGATTACCTTAAATAATTGGCAATCTAGAGTAGATTATGCTCTTTCTGAAATGCCTAACATTTCTCCGAGAAGGAAGAAGTATTTAGCAAGTGGATTGGACGTATCTTACATAAGAATCAACAAACTACTCAACTATAATCCTAATGATAAACTTTTGTCTGGAAATGTGCATTTGATTCGACCAGAAGGTAGCTTACAAGAGGATAACTGTGAACTGCATAAGGTTTGTCATTACATTATATCTTAGTGGAACAATTGATGATGAGGTGGCTTAGTAAACATCCACATGTTTAAAAATATTCTAAGATATAGCACTTATTAATTATGTTTTATAATATATTAGCACACCTATTGCTATGAATCTATATTTCAAGTTACAAGTTTTCTTAATTTCAGGTCAAATAATGTGTAGTAATAATTCTTTTTGTCTCAACATTGCTATATACAGCATGCTCTGGCCAAAGTTCATTACCTATTCCAAGGCTGTCTAACTTTATTTAATCTGAGAGGCATTTTTAAAAAAAAGTTCAATCTGAGGACCGCATTAATAATTATAAATCCAGAGCAGATTTTAAAAATATATGAAGAATTCGACCATTAGGTTTAACAAGCACTTCTAAAATATTGTAATAGAGAAAATTCATGTCGTTTATTAAAGTTCTTGTTGAAACATTAGACAAGATACAATTGTTCATAAATTTTATAATTATTATTTAATTTTAATGTGTTTTTTTGTTTTCATTTACTAAGGTAGCTACATCAATATTGATGCTTGTAGTTGCCAATCAAAGTAAATCTGAAAGTGATTTATTAGTCAATAACTATCTATATTTGAATTTTATTGTTGATAAAGTGCTTTTGCAAAGATATGTTCCCCCAAGCATTAAGCACATCCTAAGTCCAAAATCCCTCAATTTAGGATAGCACCTTCTTGGTAGTAATGGATAAAATCTTATCCTTTTTTTGATTCTGACAATATAAAAATGGTTCAATTGACAATCACACAGTTGCAGTTGCAAGTCAGATCTTACGTTTTCAATGCTGAGCATGCACATTGAAACAAGACAGCTGGCCTTGACACAATGAAATGCACTTGAAGTCATGCCTAGGAAACTTAAGTATGGGCACGAGTTTTGTGACAAGAGTTTTATTCTTTCTTGGGTGAAATTCAAAAGCCATAACCCACAAGTGAGCAGGATAAAATTATTGTCTCACATGCTGCCTGTGGGACGAGTCTTGGACAGCCCTGATTTACTCGATATCATTAGGAACGCTAGCGTCATCCAGTAAAACTCATAAGTAGAGACATACAAAAGGTGAGGTTATTTTTAGGGGAAAAGTGGTGCTATTTTTCTCAAACAGCGATGATATTATATACTGAAAGCGATTCTATTATTTATGTAAATACGAGTCAAATTAATATTCATTAAAAGAAATGTGATGTAACTGTCAACATTTTTTGTTCATATTGTGTATTTAACTATTTATTTTCACATTCAGAGAAAAATCAAATATATATAAACACAAAACATTTCACACTTAGAAATGTCAAACTCAATATCTCAATACCATTACCTTCCAATTTTACAAATAACAATATCAGAATAATGGATTACCAATCTATGTTTGGACCAAACAATAATAACATCGAAACATGTTGTCATACAAGTCTAAACAAATATCAAATAAGGAGAGGGGAGTAAAAATAAAGAAGAAAATGTTTTGCCAAACATGACCACCTGTAGCAAGGGCCATTTATAATAATGTCCTTTTTGGACCTAGCATTAAATCTTTTAAAAGCTAAAAACAAAGATTTGATCCATAGAAATTTAAGTATTGATATGTGTAAAAGTATAAATCAGGATTTTTAATGTTAACCTAAAAAAAAAACACAACTAAATCCATGAAAATACTTGTAAATCCTGTGATTCCTTTTCTACCTTTAAAATCAGCAAAAATGGATTCTATCCGTACGAATGGAAGTCCTGGTGTAGCACTAAAACCATTGTTACCACTTTGAAAATTCTATTGGATGTCATGGTATTTGCCCAAATTACAAAGAAATTGTGTTTATTTAGAAAAAAAACCCTTTAAATTCATGTGAAAACAGTAGAATCCATGTAAAAATGTGCTTTATCGCAAATGCAAATTTTGCATATCCCAACTCATAAGTCATTACACCTTACACAATTACCTAGATATCTTAATCTTTTAAAACATATCTGTACATTTAAAATTAGCACATATAATTACATCATTATTATTAAACAGAGGGATGCGTGATTTATTTTAAAATCATATAACTATCATGAAGCAAGTTTTATACCAATATGAACACATTGCACACTGTTTTAAATATTACAAAATATGTAGGCACCCTTTAAAAATATACTTGCACAAAGATAAATGAAAAACTTTCTCATAAATATGTACTATCGTAAATAGTATTTGGACCACTGGCCAAGAAAAACTTAATATAAAAGTGGTAGGGGCACAACACAAGTATAGGTCTATTATATTTTAGTGTGAACAAAATTAAAATGATTTAATAAATATGTATTACAAGGAGTTGATAGGATTTAATTTAAGTTGAAAATACATCACCATTTGATTAATACTTGTAATAGGCTAATAATATTATACCATTTAAAGATCAAATTATTATTGATTTGGCACTGATTTTATAAACATTTAAGCAAGAGTAAGAAATAGAGTGAAATACTCAAAGAGGATTTGATTAATAATTGTAAACAAAGTAATGAAGAGAAAAAAATATTTAATTGCTAGGAAAAGGTGCGAAAAAAGAAGAAGTGGATTTTACCTAATCCCTTGGATCCAAGTACACTCCTTTAACTTCATGTTGAATGGATTTCAATCCTTGACATATTAATTGCAAGGTTTTATCAATACTAAATGTAGAGTTGGTAGCCCTCTTTAGAATATTAAGTCTCTTGAGAAGTACTACTGGATTTCACTTTGTTTTGGGCAAAGATACTATGGGTATTTTTATTTCAGTTTACAAAACAAAATGTTATTCTAATATGTGAGAAGATTATGTAGAGGCTCAGGATCCATCCTTGGAGTAAGTGCAGTTATGAATAGTTGCAAACGTTCTTTGTGGTCATTCCTACGGTGATATTCACACAGCTGCTCATGAATTAAAGTAGTTAGTCAGCTTTAATTGGTTCCAATCACAAAGTACTTGTTTCATATTTATACCAGATGCATACACACCTTTACCAAGGTGCCTCCAATATTTGAAAAACCCTTGAGAGAGTTGAATATTTGGTTCACTTATCACCAGAATCAATTTCTCAAAAACCTTTGCCACAATGCTTTCTAGAATCTGAGGTTGGCAAGCAAAGATCACAACAGGTAGGGTGACCATACGTGCCTTTTTGAATGGAACAGTCCTTTTTGTTTTTTTGCTATGTCCTGGCCGTCCTGTCATTTTAGTAAATATGGAGTTTTTATCATTTTTTTATGAAAATTTTCAAATACATTTAATTATTAATATCAATCATAACTTAAAATCAAGTTTGTATTAATGGCTGCTATTGTAAGTACCAGACATTCATGTAACCATTGGTATTGATTGAAATAGACAATTACCCATAGAATAAATAGTGCAACTTTAATAAAGTTAATTATTCAGAGAAAATAAAAACGTGTCGGCAACACTTGCACGTCTCAGAGTTGAGTTAGTTTTGTTCTGTTTTTCTAAGCTATGTGCATTTGTTGGTTGCATGATACACATGTGGCATACCTAAATTTCGAATCAATGTGAGTCATGCTAGAAATTGTAACATGGAGTGTGTATTGTTGATTATAAACGGACCTAAGTTCTATCGACCTTGAAGTTCCTGATAGTGGTGAGTGACGAAGTCTGGTGGACAAACTTTAAATTAGTAGTTCCAGAATAGGTGGCGATCTGGATGGGAATTAGCGGAACTAAAGTTTTCAATAATCTTTTATAAACAATTAATTCAATATGTGTTCAGTAATTAAATCTCTTTGCACCTTTTTTATATATGTAATTTTGCCTTAATTTTTTTTTATATCTTTTATTTTAAAATTGTCAAGTCTTCAAGTACTATACGATTGCTCCTTTTCCTTTCTCTTGCAAGCTTATCGCTGATTGGCCACACCTAAAATAAGGTTTTCCTGTTCAGGGAGATTACCCTTTTTCTCGTTCATTCTCTCTTTGGATCCAATTAACGTGAGACATCTTATTTTTGTTCTCTTACTTCTTTTTAATTTTATTCAAGAATCGTTTCTAAATTAACATGTAGTCTTTTTCCTTTTTTTTATTTCTTGTTTTGGGGTTATGAGTTAAAGTTTCCATGTAGTTATTTTGTCTAATTATTACCTTTTAGGTTTCGATTATTATGTATTTTTTTGTGGTATTGTAATGTAACGCAAATTGTCAACCATGAGGCCTGGTTTTTTTTATATTATGGTTTTTGTATCAATCGGCATCCTATAAACCACGCTGTTTAAAATTTAATAGAACAGGGGATTAAGTATAATGGTTGAAGACTATTTTCTTTGTATTAATTAATTTTTATTTTTGGTTTTCTCTGTTCTACTGGAGATATCTTTTATTAATACCTTAAACAAATCGGTAATGTAGTAAATGTAAATCTGTTCTCCTTTATTTTAAATTAATCTTTTATTATGTTTTATTACCTTTTTTTATTCTCTTAATCTTTTATTATGTTTTATTACCTTTTTTTATTCTCTTAATCTTTTATTATGTTTTATTACCTTTTTTATTCTCTTAATAAATAATACAGTCCTTTTTGTAACTGGGTTATGATTTAAAGATAACCATGTGGGAAACCACGTGTTTTGGATAACTATCTTAACCTCCTTTAATGTACTGATCGCCTCATTGAAAGGTAACCAGTAACACTTATTGAGTTTAGTGAAAAGTTTATATATATAGCCAAGACTGAAAGAGAGCATAAGTAGATAATTAATCAACACAAAAGGAGGTTAAGATAGTTATCCAAAACACGTGGTTTCCCACATGGTTATCTTTAAATCATAACCCAGTTACAAAAAGGACTTTATTATTTATTAAGAGAATAAAAAAGGTAATAAAACATAATAAAATATTAAGAGAATAAAAAAAGGTAATAAAACATAATAAAAGATTAATTTAAAATAAAGGAGAACAGATTTACATTTACTACATTACCGATTTGTTTAAGGTATTAATAAAAGATATCTCCAGTAGAACAGAGAAAACCAAAAATAAAAATTAATTAATACAAAGAAAATAGTCTTCAACCATTATACTTAATCCCCTGTTCTATTAAATTTTAAACAGCGTGGTTTATAGGATGCCGATTGATACAAAAACCATAATATAAAAAAACCCAGGCCTCATGGTTGACAATTTGCGTTACATTACAATACCGCAAAAAAAATACATAATAATCGAAACCTAAAAGGTAATAATTAGACAAAATAACTACACGGAAACTTTAACTCATAACCCCAAAACAAGAAATAAAAAAAAAGGAAAAACACTACATGTTAATTTAGAAACTATTCTTGAATAAAATTAAAAAGAAGTAAGAGAACAAAAAAAAGATGTCTCACGTTAATTGGATCCAAAGAGAGAATGAACGAGAAAAAAGGTAATCTCCCTGAACAGGAAATCCTTATTTTAGGTGTGGCCAATCAGCGATAAGCTTGCAGATAAAGGAAAAGGACCAATCATATAATACTTGAAGACTTGACATTTTTAAAATAAAAGATATAAAAAAACATTAAGGTAAAATTACATATATAAAAAAGGTACAAAGAGATTTAATTACTTAACACATATTGAATTAATTGTTTATAAAAGATTATTGAAAACTTAAGTTCCACTAATTTAAAGTTTGTCCACCAGACTTCGTCACTCACCACTATCAGGAACTTCAAGGTCGATAGAACTTAGGTCCGTTTATAATCAGCAGTACAAGTGTCTTACAACATGGTATTGAAATACTGAAATTTGTTGCGCTAACTAAGTTCATCCAAAAATACTCATGGTATGGGCAGAATGAAATGCAATCCCCATCTACATATACCTAAAAGTTTTGGTGGAGGTTCTGTGAAGAATTATTTTAATTTCACTATGCTTATATTATTTTAAAAAATATATTTTTTTACTTGACTTTTTCCCGTCCATTCTCCACCTCCCCCTTCCAATTTTTGTATCAAGGAATTATGGTCAGTCTAGCAAGAGGTCTGTTTAGTTTCTGCTCCAGGAGGGACATGTTCCACCTTTAAAACCTGTGCTTGCAGTGATGTCAAATTATTTGTCTTATCGATCAAATTTAAATCTTAACTTATTGGAATACTCCATTTGTTTGTGCCATTTCAGTTCCATTTGAAAGTTTTGAAGCTTAAGAGTGCGATATAGTAGAGCTCCTTTTCTGTTTAGAAGGTGGATAGTGAGGGTCCGGTGACTAAGAGGTGCTATGTTTACCAACAGGTGTCGCTAGTTTTGCCCATCAGTAGGTAGTATTATTTCAAAACATTGCTGTTTTTTTTTTAAAAAAAAAAAGCTTGTACAAAGGGAAAGGGGGAGTAATGACAAGTCAGCCGGTTAATCTCTGAATTCCTTGAAAGTAAGTGTCAAGTAAGAAGGTAGTGAGTTATAGGATTCGGGCTTTGCCTAACCAGCTCAAGCATCTGTCCTAGAGCATTTCTACCACCCAAAATTACTAGCACATCAAAGCCGTTGCTCCAAATTAATAAAGTAATATCAATTTTTTATTTTCATCTTTTGACACACCCATCATTTTTTATTTATTAATTCTATACAATCTTGTTTCATAACAATTTTTTAGTGAATAGTATATCAAAATTGTAGTTAAAAGGTAAAAATTTACCACTTTCGAATTTCAAACTGCACTATATTATTTAAAATGTAGTTCCTATTTTTAATACTAAACTATGATCCACTAAATAAACCACAATACTTATGTCCTAAAAAAATCAACACCACATTTTGTTTTGCAAAATATGCCTGCTGATATTTTTTAATTTTTTATTATTATGAGATTTCATGGAAGATTTATTTATGGCTTAGTTCTTAGTCCGCTTGGCCACTTTTCCATGCTATCTTATGTGACCTGCATCTTCTTAACCATCAAAGCTATCTGATATATTATCAAAGGTTGGGATAAGGAAGGTATAATTTATATGAAGTGTACACACATTGGTGTGAATAGACAATGAAAGACTATTTAAGAAAAAACATCTACATATAAATTGCCGGAATTCAAATCCAGAACTCTTCGTCACCGGCAAACCAAACAAGACTAGATTGACGCCCTTTCTAGGTCGCCCACCTGCTCGAGTTGATTAAAATAAACGTACACATTCCTAAACATTCTTTAAAACATTTAGGATGCAGAAGACTAACTTTCACGAGTTTTTGTTTCAGGTTTTCTTATTTGTATTCCCATCTTCCCTGTTCAATATTTTTGTATGTTATAGACTAGAGCAATAACCTGTACCTGCCCTTGAGCTCGGGAATTTGACAGTTAACTTTGCTTCCAGAAGAGGATGAGAGAGCTCTCTGAGAGTGTTAGGGAGCAAACACCAGCCTATTGGCCCCAAGGCAAACACACTAGGCCAGTGGCCACATCTAGATCTGTTGGCTATTAGAAATATTAAAATTGTAATAGGAAGAACCATATTTTGTCAACTGTTGCATTAAGTGTTTTGCAGTTGTCACTTTGTCATAAAGTCTTGTTCTTAACAGCTGCTGAAAGAAAAAGAAAATGGATGTTTGATAATATTGTCTTTTCTACATGGCGATTAATCTATAACCCAATTGTCTTATAAAGGGCCTTTTAGTTAGAAATACTTTTTTTCTGCCCGTATTTATAACATTTTACCTTATTGTCAGTGTTATTTTATAGCTATTGGTGATATATCCATAGTGACAGTTGTAGATCATATGGCTTGACTCGATATACGGGGAAGTAGATCTACTGTAGTATCTTTCCTAGTGGTCAGATAAGGTAGAACCTTTCTATGAAAATTGGACTGTAGTTAAAGTTGTTTTAGCCCATACTTGCAATGTCAGAGTTTAGTGGCGATAAAAAAGTTATGTTTCAGTAACCGTTATGAGTAATTAGCATATAAAAATGATAACTCCAAGTTGAAGTAATATTACTTTCAAATTTCAACTTTATAAACTTGTTTTGCATTTAGTTTTTAATTTTTATGTAAAAAGTGTCACAGTTCCGTGCCAGTGGGCCCGCGGACTAAATATCAAACTCATTTAGTCTGGTTTGCAAGTGACGAGGAGATAAAAGGGTTCAAACTACAGCTTGTTGGACTAGAAGTGGGTTTTTACTAGTGGTTTCTCTCTCTTCCTCCATGCAGATGTAGTAACATTTTATCTCAATTATATTATCCTCAACACTATCCAATTAATATAAATTAACGCGTATAGCCCAGATGAACATTAAGACGTGGAAAAAAAGTGTCACATGATCTAGCCCAATATTTATATGCCTATTATACAAAGTTTCCAACACAGTAAAACTATTTATTACACAACATGTTGATATTCTTATTTAGTTTGTGTTGCGGTGGTTCATTTGATATTTGTTTGAATACATTTTAAAAACCATAAGCTTAGCCAAATGTCAAGGGCTTGATTATATTAATCAGGTGTCTATATTTAGATCAATACCAAGTGAACGACCGTAACCTTAACAATATGTGTATTGTGTGTTTATATCCAATCACGTACAAGTGAAACTAAAAAAGGAGCAAAATAAACGTTGATTAAGTCAGTGGTGGCTTTTTCTGACAGTGTTGAACTAGGTGACAAATCCCGTATAGTTCAGGGATAGCATCGGCCCTAAAACTGTCTGTCTCAATTTCCGAATATAGTTGATAGTTTTTAGTTATATTTGAACGGAAACTAAATTTTTGTTCTAAAACACGTCTTAAATTTGGCATAGTGCATTATTCGGATTCATATTTTTTCTTTAAATTACTTTAATGGGCAAACATGTATAAGTTTTAGTTTTTGCATTTTGTAGTCATTGGTAGGAACCTTATTCTGAAATAAATAAATACTCAGGTTTCTATTATATTATTTTTAACTTAGGTGTGGTGCATGCAATATGGTAAAGTGTTTGTGTAGAGCAGTGCTTCCCAACCTTTTTCAAACTGCGTACCCCCAGCTGGCTTGGTTCCTTTCCGCGTACCCCCTACCCCAAATCCTCCAGCCATCCTCCCCCTTACTCCCTCCCCTCAATTTTTTCGCCCATACAGATTCCGAAAATTTCTCCAAAAAAGGTATATGTTCAATTAAAATAAATGGTCTATTTTTCCATTATATAGTTTTTTATTTTTGAAGTAAGCAAACAAATTAACACAAAGATTGGAAAACTGAATGTGATATTGGGACTGTATTTCATTTTTGGGGCGACTTCTGCCACGCGTGCACGAAGAACTGAGTAGCAGCTTTCCATGGATTTTCCTTCATCTGTGGTGAGCCCAATGCATTTTTACCATCGAATTCCTTTTTTAACAAAATGGTGATCAATTGCTTCAAATACGTCTTTACCAGTCGTATGGCCCTTCAAAGGGTGACAAATAAGGAGATTCTCTTCGAATTCTAAGTCTTTCAAGTACTTAGCAATTACAAATAGCACAGAATATTGCGCTACGTCGGTACTTTCGTCGACTTGAATAGAAAAAAAATCACAATCTTTGACGTGACTTATGACTGTGCTCGCAACATCGTCTTGTTCCGTATTCTTTGAGACACCGTGTTATTTGAGAGAGGTATTAAGCTCATTTTATGAGCACTTTCCTTTTCAAGCATGCATCTGACAGCATCTTTGAGGCACGGTGAAATTAAATTTTCACCGATGGTGTGGTTTTTACCTCGTCTCGCAATACGATAGCTAATGTAGTAGGAGGCCTCGGTAGCTTTGAATGAATCACTTTTGTTGGATTCAAAATGTGTTTTAACGTTTACAGAACTCTGAAGTTTCGACCGTCAAAAAAATGTGGCATCTTTATCTTTGTGCTCAGGATGTTTGGTATGTAAATGACGTGTGAGCAAAGAAGGTTTCATTGAACCGTAGCTTAATACTTCCCCACATACAACACAGAGGGGCTTAGGGCAGTCCTCTTCTCCTATATATGAAAACCCGTAATTAATGTAGCTGTCCAAATACCTTCTTTTCTTGGTTATTATTCCCTCTGAAGAAGAATAAGAAGAAACTGCAGTTTGTTTACTCACATGCTCTGGCACTGGTTTTTGTACCTGTTGTGGTGTCGTATTGTTGGTCCAATCAGTGTCGAAATGTGCACGGTATTTCATTTGGTGTTTCAGTCAACTTCCGCTTCCGCACAGATTCAGTTTTTAGCCACTGATCCATAGCGTAAATCACGTGATTAGTAGGTAGTTGGTAGAAAAATTGACGTAGGATTGTAGGAATAACACGCATACGACTCAATACAAACACCCACAACAAAAGTTAAACATATCACTAATTTATTCTTTGTTCTTATGCACAGCCCGGCACGCGTCAATTATCAAGTCTAAAAGACCGAGGAAGGAAAGCGCCAATCCTGAACGAAGGGATGTAGGCGAGGGGTTGGGCATGGGCAGGAGGGAAGGCCGATACTTCCGGTGGACGCAACCCCTTAACCCTTCTCAGTGGCGTGGGTGGGAGGAGGCAAGGCCGATCCTTCTAGCGGACTCAACCCCTCTTTCATAGAAGATTTTATTGATATGAAGGCCAATATTACAACTGAAAATATTAGTAAAAATTTCTACCTACTTTTTAAAATTCTTTTTAATTTTTTTAAAAATTCTTATTTTTAGCTAGTGGCCGCCATTACCGTTTTCTTTTCGTGTACCCCCTAATGTCCTCTTGTGTACCCCCGGTTGGGAACCGCTAGTGTAGACCATACATTACGTTTTAGGTACAGTGAGAATACTAGGAAGGAACTTTTAGAAAATACAAACATATTCTTGTGGTAAATATTGAAATTCTCTAATATATTATTAGTACTATTTTATAGTTATTTATATTATCTATCAAAAGTTATGGCTGTAGATCTCATTTCTTGACGCATGAATACATAACAGTAATTTTAATGATGTTTGTAGCTGTCAGATGCTATTCTTACTATGGTGCTCTTACTATAAACAGCCATTCATAATAAAGGATGATTAACTTGGGATTGACACTATTGAATGACTTTGTGTATATTATAATAGGGTCTAGGTGCCACCCCTAAAATTCAACACCTCATTCACAATCTACCACTGCGGAAAAATTTTCAACTCAAAATTTACTGGAAAATGTCCATCTCTACAGCCAGTACGCCCGACTGGGACTCGAATTTCAACCTCCTTGTTATTGGTATAAACTATACTAAATGAGACTGACACACTTGTCTACATATTTATCGGTGTGGATGAAATCAAAATGCATATAAACAATCTGAATAGCGGAAATTACCCCGCCAAAATTGAATGGATAGATGGGCTTTTTCAAACATACCCTCCCCCTTTCCCCACTACTTAGAAGCCATTCTCCTATGGAAATAAATTTATAATCCAATGTTGTAAAACAGATTTTTTTTTTCAAATAATTATTCATAGATATTACTAACACCATAGTTAGAGTTTAAGAAAATGATTTTTCGGCAAATTCCATTAACGAGACATGAAAGGAAGGAAATAAAGTACAAAACCAGAAATACATTTTATCACCGACTCATGGTATTTATACATTTAGACCAAAATAATTTGTATCACTTACTGACACTACTACTAGGTGCTGGGTCATGTTTGCATACAGCAATCACACATAAGCTAATATGTTGATTGATCTGTCACTAATACTCTCTCCAGAGTCATTCAATAAGTTTACATTTAATAATACTTATTTAAACATACTTTTATAACTTTTTATTCATTGATTATGTTATCACTTGTGTAAATTAGTCAAATCAATTTTCAAACCAATTAAAAATAATATATTTCTAGACCAATTTCATGTTCAGTTTCCCGACAAACAAATAAATGTCACAAACACTCTGGATTGCTAGAGCTGGTGTGACTTTCCCACGATTATTTACTTGTTTGACCCACAAAATGAAACAGAGTAAACAAGAGTTAAACCAAATTCGATTCTTAGCAAAAAACATAGTTATTTTCATATGTCTGTCCAAAAATAACTATAATAATTATGTTTTAACCCTGCCTGTGGGCACACAGACTAGGGCACACAGACTAACTGCTAGTCACATCTAGTCTGGTTTACGAGTGACTGGGAGATCGGAGATTAAATCCCAGTCAAGTGTATTGAAAGTATTTTTTCCTAAATAGCGAGCACTTGGACCTTTGATATCTTCATTTACTCCCCACACATAACGATGTAACTAAAGTTTTTAAAAAGTAATATAATTGGATGTGGGTTATTTTAAGAAATTATTTCATCCAATACGTTTCACAAAATGATTTTAGTTGCTCATATTCAATACACGTTTAGATTGAATTCAAATACAAACAATAATGATAAAATATTTAAATACGACCAAAAGCTATGAAAAATCTATCTACTGTTTAAATGTTTGACAGTTCAAATAAAACCGCTAGGATAATTATTATTTGATATAGTCCAGAAGAGTTAACTACACTACGAGACACAACTAAAATAAAATATATATATTCTTCAATGTATTTGAAAGGGCCTGCTCAAAACTACCAAGATGTGTTGGCAAGCATCAGTCAGGTTAATGACCCAAGGCCGACCGTGAGAGGGTGCTAGCTAGTCCTAGTTCTGGTCACTGGTGAAGGAGTGTGAAGTGTTTCACACTCCCTCCTGATGCGTTCCGATAAAATGAAACCTAGGTTGGGGGATTGGGCGGTGAAGATTGATTTTCTTCAAGAGGCAGTAATTACCTCTTTGTACAATGGCAGCAATGTAAAGTGGGAACTGTGTTATTTTCATTGTAAAAGCCGTATTGTGTTTATCCCTTTTTTTAATGTTTATATCCACCTTTCAAATACCTTCTTCCAAATGTAATACAATTACCTCATGGAGCGAAAGGTGGTTTTACTTATAGAGATATAAAGTTTATGTTCAATTTACTATGACGAATATGGATGTTTTATTATGGCTAAAAAACATAAATAACGTTGAATAGAATATTTGAAGCCACATGGCAATTTAAGCCGGGAATGAATAATAATATGTTACGTATGAATCTCTTTCATGTGTATCTGAGCCCTCTACTGTCTTCATTTGATATTAATGTAGTGTAGACAGGTATTCCACAATACACCCTCAGACATTGGATATACTTACATCCACTTTTGGTGGTGGTGTTTACTCAAATATTTGTGTAAATTGATTTAATACTTTTAAAAAGAAGATTTTATTTATTTGTATAAATTATCTAGATTAATAATAATAATAATAATAATTTAGAGAGGCTATATATAATGAAGGACTTGACATTTACAGAAACATTTGAAAGATACAAATTGTTTATTATTATGAATATAAGTATATTCTCAGTGCCATTTAACTATTGTGTTTTAAAAGTATTAAATCTTGGTCTACATTTCCATTATTTCACAACAATATATTTATATTTTTTCTTACTAAGGGTTTGATTCTAATGAAATGAATGATATAAACAAAAGCTTGAAAAAAAATATATGGCTTTGTAATATATTTTAATACCGGTATTGTAAATAATTATGTGTTTAGTTCATTGTGTTGAATAAATAATTATATCCTTACATTGCCTGTAGATCAAGATGGAGGAAAATTGATAAATATGTAACACACCCCCAGCATTTCCCACCAAAAGAAATGACAGACAGAGGTAGGCACAAGAGAGTTATAATTTATTGACAAAAAACAAGATACAACTCATTGGGGGAGTGGCACATAGGAGTTATAGAGAGAGCCCGCAAGCCAGAAGGGCTGCGAAGCACAAGGGATACCACCAGGGCCTGAAGGGCCTTACAACAACAAAAGCAACAGGCGGCCCCTTGGAATCAGCCACCTTCAAAATGGCGTCTGCATAAAACGGCAACAAAAACCCTAACAAATTGGTCTCCAGTTTACTAACAACATATCATACAAAAAGGGCCAAATGTCAATATGAGCCGAGGGACATTCCCTCCTCATGATTTTCAACATAGAGCCAGCCAACAGCTCACGCCCTAAATAATGGCACTAACCCTATGCTATTATTTTACATTTGTCTAAGTTTTAAATACACTCGAGAAAACCAAAAGTTTAAATGGCAAATAATACGTCCTTAGAGACGCAAGCCCTGGGCGGCCCGCGGCCCCGCAATTAATTAATATACAAAGATATACACTAGAAAAATATATACAAAGAACTAACCTAACTCTATCACCTAACATGGCGTCCAAACAATAATGGACTTTGCCGCCGACTGGCGGTTCCACATTTCTCTAACCTTGGCAAAAACAAGGCGGCAAATATAAATAATCCTCACATTAAAGATTTAAATATGCCAGAGGAGACCAGACGTCTATAAAGAAAGCCTAGCCATAAGGGCTGACGAAATGTATAGTTACAAAGTTCTTTGGTGATAGATATAAACAGAATTTTGAAAAGTAGAAGATTAAAGCCAAAATGGAATTTGGAACTTAGTGTCGAGCCTACAAAAGTTAGGCTGCTTACCCTCGAAAGCCCGGAGCGTAATCTGTGTCCTCTCTCTGGGCTCACGCCATTATATACAATCAGAGAAACCATGTGCTCTCAGAGCAAGGAACAAACACAAGGGGGGGGGGGTATTTCTAGAATGATCTCGATAGCCAATGAGCGAGGTAAGCGCATTGAAAAATAGTCCGTGGAAGGATTATATCTGCATTGCGGCAGAACGGCGCGCGCATACTTGTAGTCACTGTCTTCCACTTTGGCGGAGTGGTGGGGAAGGGGGAGCTCAACCACACGCCCGGCGATGAGGTGAGGAGCTCCGGTTCAGTCTAATGTTGATGTTGTGACTAGGTCACAAATACATGAACGAATAATAATGATTATCTCCCAAGCTAGGTTTGATTTGGATACAAAATCCTTGCATTACTTAGTTATTTACCGCCACAAGTTTAAGACCAGGTCTAGATGGATTATATGCATGCATATTTAAAGAATAGGGCCCCTTCGAGGACAGACAATTTGAAGAAAAAATCTCAAATAAAGACTCTTTGCCCATGGTGTAGTTAGAAAATGGTTGAGTTAAAGTGGGTCACTGTTGAAAATGCTCCAAACCATTTCATACATTTGAATGGGCTAGATTGTCACGTACAAGTGGTTTTTTTTTGTAAGCGTTACATTTTGTTCAGGGTGTTTTTAAATTGTTTGGAATCTTATATTTTTCAAAAATTGTATCAAAAATAAAACACATGATTGTTAGAAATGATAGATTATATCCTTAGACAGATTTACACTTATTTTTAGTCTCGAATCAGTCTTGGTTCTTGGACTCTACTCCAAAGACTATTTAGAGTCTGAATTACACCCATTAACTCTAATAGAAGAGAATACCACCTTTATCTCATTTAGAGATACTGATTTAAAATATTTGTTGAAGCTGGCTTCCAGGTCCGAATGATTATTTTTACCAGAGAGAACAATCAATAGTGGGTATATATTAATTCTGTTCGGGCAGCAAAGCAAACAACACTGGGACACCATTTATAGGCTCTACTCTACTTCATTTGTCCATCCAAATATTAGCCATATTATTAAACCGTCTATTTAAAATTTGCAAAGTCTATCAATAAAACCCACGTGAGATTTAGATAATTTCTCCTTTGTTGGTCCCAAGTTTATTCACTCTTCCATCCTTCCTGCCATTAAACATAACCAAACTGTGTGTGTGTGTCTCCTCAATAGTGTCATAAATATTGAATTATTTTTATATGATCATACTGCTTTAAAATCCTCACAAATTTCTTCTAATCTTATTTGAAGTGTGCTCTGTAGATGAAAAATGCGAGTAAATATTTACAAATTAATTAAAATACAACTAGCATTGAGGAGTAAGGAAATGCAGTAAATATACCACACAGTACCCAATATAAGTGTCTCGATATGAGCTCCGACACACTTATAACTTGACTAAATTGGCTTTGAATAGTAAAATACTTATAAGTCTCCATTAAATAGTTGAAAATATGGAATTATATCTGGTTTTTATAAAAAAAACAACCAAAATTAATTATATTGCCTTTTTTGATTCGATAGCATGTTATACTTTTTCACTAGAATTAGTTGACATCTTATTACATAGTTATAATATGGTGTATGTTTAAAATAAACATATTACAAGGATTAAACATATATATAAAATAATAGAAGGATATGGTATGGAGTTATGGATTGTAGGCGAGACTTATAGCTTGGGACAAACTGAGGAACTGTTATTTTGAAACAAAATACTATCCAACACAAACTAATACCAACCTGGATCAAATTCAAGTCACTTGAGCTGGGTTTCTATCCAAGCGAAATTTCTAGGCCTTCAATTTTTGCTTAACACTAACAAGTATTTTTGATTTAGTTAGTTCTTTTATTTACATGAAGAAAAGAACTGATAATACAGTTGTGTTAAGCATTTATCAATAGTTTTAAAAACAGAAAATAGCTATATATTAGGGTCAGACCTATAAAAACACTTTTTATTGGCTAGAAAAAAAAGCAATCTTTGAATTAAGAAATAATATATTTATACAATTTGTTTAGTCAATATCTATAGTAAAATGTAAGACAACAGTACGGTATACACAATAAAATAATTTGCATAATGAAACAATAGTCGAAACTATTGTTAATGCATTTTAGTGGGGATATTCCCTCTTAGATATCATATTCTGAAAATTGAAAAATGACACCTGGACACGGGTTCGATTCCCGTGTCCAGGTGTCATTTTTCAATTTTCAGAATATGATAATTTGCACAGCCTGTTAAGAATGTAACTAAGATAGTAATAATATGTAACATGTTTAATACTTTGGGCCAGTTTCATTAATACTTAGTGAGCCTCAAGGGTGGCTCAGAGCCAAATACAAGACAACACCTATTTTATTTAAGAATTGTTTTGTTTTCTTCTTTCTGTTGACCTACATGTACTATACCTTAAAAATAGTTCAATTTTATAATTATATCTTATATTTGGACTTATAATAACATTTTCTAACTATTCATTCATTGTTTATTTCCAGTATTTTCAAGGCACAGTGAACATCCATTTGGTAGATAGTGACCATAGAACAATTCCATACAACAAAACTACGGCAAAAATTATAAATGACCAGGCTTTAGTAAACATTTCTGTATAATATATTTCTAGAAAAATAATAAAAACTCCATGTTACAATATAAATGCTATGGTATTATTTTGGTAACCCTTCCAAAGCATCTATTGTAAATACTGTAATTTGGCAGAAATTTTAATTCTCTAAGGTCACATTCTATACGATTTTATAAAAAATATATAGTTACTTCATACAATAAATAGTTTCTAGTAATGAACATAATATTTAATTTTATATTTTTAAGTATTTTAATAAATTTATTGTCTAGCTTGTACCAAATTTAAAATTATAATAGAATATATTAAGTGAAAAGGACATATATTCACAACTGTTGAAACCAATAAACAAGAAATGAAAGAAAATTTCAAAATTATTGTGCTTGAGATTTATTGAAGGTATTCAGAATTGGTTAGTTTAAAATGTTATATATTATATAATGGCATGCCTTAATAAGTGTATAAGCTGTACATAAAATAATTATCAAAGAAGTGTGTTAATATTGTAAGCAGTAAGGAAATGGTTTTGGGGTGGTGGGGGTAAGGGTCTTGACTGTTCTACTCCCTCCCTCCTAAATTTGACCAAACAAATTAATATTACCTTACTATGGTTCAAACAAAACGAGAAAATATGAGTTGATCACTTGTCGCCCCCACTCTAATATTAATGTACATTATTTTGAAAGTAGTTTACGATTGTGGTTATTAGTCACGTGACATAGCTGTGTAGACTTGGACAAAATATTGACAAAGGAAATGGGAAGTATTGTCGAGTGTGGGGAGAGCTGTGGAAGCAAGTACGTCTCTAAGATAAGGAAACAACAAAACATTTCAAGTTGAAACTATTTGAAAACACTTCTCAAATGAGTCTGCAAAGAGAGAAGAAAGATCAGGCGGTGATTGGTTAAACAGGTGGTGATAACGGGGTAGAGTGGTACAGCCATCAGGACTACAACTGCTAAACTTTATTCCAAATGCTAAATTTTGTTTTCCATCGGTATCAACATTCTAATCTGGAAAAATATTTGTTTGGATATAGTAAAAATCATTCCAACTTTTGCATCATAATTATATTTTCATATTTATTTAAACACTGAAAATAATCATGGTTTTTAATAATATAAAACAACTCTTACAATATGCATGTTCTTCTCCAACTTTTAAAAAAACTTCCATAATTCACTTCCGAGAGGTGCCATTTTTAACCACATTCGTCTTTTATATACTATCAAGATGGATTATTAACTATTGACAGACAATAGAAGAATGGATGGTCTATCATACTAGAAAATAATAAGAGGAGATAAATAAACAAAGGGCAAGGGAGGAAATCTATTCCAGAAGGGCGGGCAAGATTCTTTTAATACCTTTATTTAAGAAGAACTCAATATACATTTTCAGACTTGGAGGGAGAAGATGCTAAGTATGTTTTTAAATGCTCAATACATTTTTAGCATTTAAATTATTCCTCTCTCCCCTAATTACCATTAAATAAACTCCAGATAGTTTTAAATGTATTTATTATTCATAATTCTCATTTTGCTATGACTGTTGGGGCCAAACCTCCCCTGAAATGTTTGCTTCACTACAGCCTTCATAGGCAGCATTAATATAAATATTATCATAGTTAATATAGCATCCTTTAAGTTGAATCTCAATAAATAGTAACGAAATAATAAAATATATACTATTATTTAAATAAACTCCATCAAAGAGCTGACCTAAATGAGTCACGCACAGATTTAAAGTATAGAATACCAATTTTAACACCCTCTTAAATAATGTAAATTGAGTAATTAGCTTTAAGGTATATAATGGCAGTATCTGATTTAACAGTTCCAAAGGAGATCTTAAAAAATATAGTGATAATATAATGTGTTAAGCTATATTATATGAAGAGTAACCAAACTTAAATAAGTTGTTAGCCATCTTGGGATGCACAGCAATAAAATTATACCTAAGAAAGAGCTATGCCTTTAAAAATAAACATAGCGAAAATATCCAGTATAAAAACCCTCAACACCGTTCTTAGGGATACATTAATAATCCATATTTGTAATTTATACAATAACAACCCTGAAGGGGAGGCTCGGCAAATCTCTGGAGCGGCTCTCTTTAACAATGACCAGCTCAGTGCACTTTCACATTCATTTAATTATTTATTTAAAGAAAAACAAAAGTACTTTGTAATATCTAACCACACATTTATTTAGCATTTAAATTAGTAATAAAACCACTTATAAAGAGTCTTTGTAAGATTGTCTTAAGAAGAAAGGGGAGGTCCCACGAAATATTTATTAATTTAGCAACAATTTAGGAGGGTTTACTATTCTAATATCTATTTGTAGTACTTTTTTTTTCTTTTCTTTGCCGTGATTAATAAGCCAGCAAGAAGTGTTTTGAAAATAAAAATCTATTTTTGGAGAGCTAAATTTAAAATAAATGTTACTCCGCCAATATTCTATCTTTATTGATACAATCTGCCAAAAGTGATGGCTCTAGGTCATATAAATTGGCACATTAATATATTAAAATAGTCTTGGTGGCTTTTGAATCTGTCCAGTACATCTTTCCTACCGTTTTTTTACTAAAATATCACTGCGTAAAAGAAATGTATATAAATTCAACTTTAACAAAGTTTTCCTTGATTAATGGGGTGACATTGTGACAAATCTTGCTAGGAATATTATACAAATCATAAAAATTTAATTCCTTTTTTTAAGAAAGAAAATTTGTTACAATATTTGTATTAAATACTATCCCATGCTTTGAATATACATGATAAAAAACTTAGGGGGGTTGAGTTGTACCAAAAATAGTCACCATTTCTATCCCACCACCCGCAAAAAAAAAAAAAAAAAAAAAAAA
>CABFOV010003604.1:46853-63452 GCA_902141375.1 Timema poppense
AAAAAAAAAAAAAAAAAAAATGAATGAACCCTTCACCCCAGCGCTCCTTAGTCCAGGATTCCAAATATATAGTAAGCAATTAAATCTTGAGTATATTTAAGTATGATTATGGTTCTTTATCTTGGAGAAGCTAGAGAAAACTAAGATAACACAACAATGAATGCTGGAGAGGGGTAGAGAATCAAGTATTTAAATAAAAACGAGATATCTCGAGAGGAGTGAATCATCTGTACGTGCCACTTCTGAGCACTAAAAACTCATACGTAAACAGCTAAATATAAATAAATACAAGCGAGAATATATTCATATCTGGCTGCTAGAAAAGTTACTAGGTCTAGGTTCACTTATGCGCACGTAAATTCATGTGGTCAGAAGATGTAATTTTCGTTGGTAAACTCTGATAGCAGATTGTTGTGTGGACCAACATGAAAGTTCAAAAATTAAACATTCTCGCTTATTTGGGTTGAATTCTGTTCGCATAATTTTTAATAATTTTTCAGTTACAGCGATTTTAATCAAGTTGTACTGATATTTTTTTTAAGATAATTGATTATGGGAATTGAAACATACAGCCCAGGGATGAATATATCTGATAACTAGATAAGTTACTTGGTCTTATTTCTTTTAACATCTTATTTTGAGGATTATTATCTAGAAATCTCAGTACATGTTCATGAGTAAATGTAAACAAGAATATGGCAGCTAGAAAAGTTACTAGATCTACTTTCATGCATCAATATATTCTCCAATCAAAATTATGTGATAAAACTTGTATTAATAATAGTTACTCATGAATGTAAAGTTGATTGATAAAAAAAAGTACAAACGTTAAAAGCGTAAGAGGTGGATGAATATTATTTCAGATCTTCAAATTGAACAATACATTTATCACCAGAACATTGGTCAAGCTTGATCTTATAGTTGAGTAATTAATATAGTCTTTACCTATTTTGGTGGCTGCATGGTTAAAGGCGTCACTCTCATAATGGAGTAGACTGACATTGACAGGGAGTTAGGGATTTTAATCCTGGTCGGATGTACTAATAGTTGTTTTTTTTCAAAATGGGTTTCAACTTTCCCTCTATGCAAATGTGGTTATACTTCCTCTAGATGCAAACTTCTGTTGATAAAATAATGGGATGACTGAATATGATTTCATAGCTCATGTCACTGAGACATAAACATATTATTAATTAATTAATATATTCTTTAATCAAGATATGCTGATTGGAAAAAAAAAAGTACAACTGTTTAATACATAGAGAGGGCTGAATATTATCTAAGATCTCATAATTTAATAATACTTTTGTCACTTGGACAGTGTTCATGACACAATAATATTGTTAAATAAGTTTACAATCATCCAAGTTGATAGTATGGTAAATATATAAATTGTTGTTCAGCAGCTGGATGTGTGTCGAGCATAAATTAAATTTGAGAGACTAAGATGATGTACTTTCAATCGTAGAGACGCAGCAGCGGTGTCCGCTTGCTCCCAACGGATTTATTTAGGATGGTTATGTCAGGCTTATTGATGGTCTGAGGGGCAGAGCTCACCATCTCGAGTTGGTTTCATTTACATCATACAATATGTACGCTGATCAGATATTAAGCTCCATTGGGGAGAAAGAGCTAAAACAAACCAATTACTGATCTTGATGTGGGGCATTCTTACCTCACTGGGTATATAAACGGGTTACACTCTGTATTGGACGGGTAATGGTTTAGAAGAATCGGTGAGGAATTGCTTGGTTTTTATAGAAGAGGACGAGAGAAGTTAAAAAAACCTTTTGGCAGTGAAGACTGGTAACTAGTTGGGTAAAGATTGGTAGCAATCAGGAAACTGCCAGGAGCCTGGTAACATAGTGCAACATTAGTTAACCTGTTGTAAAATGGTCTCAACTAACAAATCTGTCTTCAACGTGACTGAGCAGACAAACGGAAACCAAGTTTTTACCTCAGAGGAATGAACCCCAGCGTACCATTACTAGACGGATATATCAGACATTATATATACCCTCATTACAGGAGTATATTTAGAGTGCACATTGAGCATGTACCAGGCTTAGTGCACACCTCAAATGTATTAGACAGCACTGACTGACGGGAATGGACAAATTGATAGGGTGATTGAACTTTCACGTCTTATAAAACGCCTTTGTAAAACAATTTACTAAGTACAGACCTTACCTCGATCCAACCGGGCCCAGCATTGATCTAGTTGAACATGCATACTATCGAAGGGTAAGGACCATTGACATTGCTAATGATCTCACTTTAAAGATCTATTCTGGCACCCTTGAGATGAGAAAAAGTTTATCTAAACATACAACTCTCTCAATCAGAGCAAAGGTTCAAGTTCCCAACGCTACCTGGGGCAGCTGGGGAGTGAATTGAGTAGCTCTTTGGTCATACTTGCCGGTCCCAGCCTAACAATAAAAGACCGTTCCGTCATTCTGTTTCTACATTTATTTTACCTGGTCTACTATTACTAGGTTTACTATTACTAACTTTACAATAATAATTATTCTGTTAGGTAAATACTTTAAATCACTTTTGGTTGTGCACTCTATTTATAATATAGTTTAACTTTATTGTAAATTAATGAATAGATAGATCTTTAGTTTATAAATGTTGTCCACTTTGCTTGACAATAATTCAGCTCGGTCATTAATACGTCTACCTTATGTGTTAAGGGTCTTGGGTTCGATTCACAACATCCATTTCCTAGGCTGACAATTCACCAAAGATTAATATATAGCATTTTGAGAATTTCTTTGCAAACGAAACAAGTTTAATCATAGGAGTAAACGTTAAATTAGGGTAGAACACCCGCACTTATCAGCGAAAATATATTGTTAGAAATGTTATGAGGTAAATTGTAGACATGAATGTCCGAATGAACAAAGTAGCACTTTACTAAACAAGACAATATAAATGAAAATAGCACATGACACTACATGATGGTCTTCGAGGTAACGAGCATCCAGCAAGACAAGAACACCAATGAGGTAGGAGGTTGTGTGCGCATTTGTACCGTCCACAAATGTGGGTATGTGCATGCGCAGATGACGACACTAGATGTGAGCCGAGACTCGTGAACAAATGTTATCAGCTTAGCCTGTGGTGTTGTCCTTGCTCAGAGCAAAGGACTCCTGACATATATTATACCATGTCGTATAAATAAATGATTAAATGAATGATATTAAGTTAATACTATAATTTCTATAAAGTATTTAGTACCTAATACTTATATAATAATAATAATAATAATAAAAATCTATTTATACCTAATTTTGACAAACTATAAGCTTTATAAAACCACTTATAATTTCTTATAGCACTAGCCATCTTTTCAAAAATTACGATAGTATTTTATATGTTTATTACTTATATGTAATATGGTTGTAGGCTTACAGTTGTTGCCTTATGATGAAACCTTTAATAATATTTTCCGAATCTCGTGTTATTTCTTCCACCATCGCTACACAATTACTCGCTACTAATGCTTTTTTCTATGCCGATGGGCCATTCTAGAAAGGGATGTAGTGTGTTTTACCAAACAAACCAACTCTTATTATTACTTTCATTATTAAATCACTATTATAATGTCCAGCTTCCCTTCAAGCACAATCGTCAATCAGTGACCAAAAGGAATTACAGACCGGTCTTTCTGACAATCTTCAGTCTATCAAAAACCTGGCGTGCGTGAAGAGCTCATAACTAAACACATCAAACTGTGAAAAGTATTGGTGTTAGAGGAATGAGTCTTATATCAAAATAAAATTCAGTTCATGATCATTTGGTACACTTATGCTATCCATCTATCTCAATTAGGAAAAAACTTTTACAAAGAGTGAAAATATGTCTGCAGTGAAAACCTCATTTTAGTTATTTCATTAGAAAATACTTTATTCAAAGCAAACCAATTGGAATATGGGAACTTTAATAATATCCTCATCTCTTTTAAGATTTTTATAACCAATTCAGAAACAATTACTGTGATTGCCCAAGTATTTTAAGAGAAAGGTTGAGTTATGATTTAGGATTTTCGAGTATTTGATCGCAGTAAACATGATGCCGCTTGGATGACCAAAGCCACGATGGGCAGCTGAGATTAAAACTAAAGGGCCCATCGATTGACAAACTGGCAAGAATATGGACTATTGGAATGTGGAATGTGAGAGGAAGTTGTGAAACGAGAATGAACTGTTAATAGGAAATGATTGGAAGAAAAGTGTATATTCTGTGTGTATGCGAAACCAAGTGGAAAGGGAAATATGTTTTGATGGCACTGGTCAGGTGTAGATGGATGGGTAAGAGAAAGTCAGAGAGCAAAAGCCCAGTAGCTAAGCTGTCTAAGAGAAGGTATGAGTTGGTGCTATATAGACCTTTATGAGTACGTAAGAAAATAGGTATTCTTAGAGTTATGTTAGTTTCTGGTTATGCTTTGGGGGAGGGTGAAGACAAGAACATAAGAATGGAGTTTTGGAATGAGCTCAGTTAAGTCTTAAATGTATGTAAACAGGGCTAAAGAACTAACTTGTTAGGATATTTTAATCGATGAGCAGGGTACTCGATAAAATTCACAGTGTGTGTTAGAAAGGTATGGTGATGACCGGGTGAATGAGAATGGCAATAAGTTATTGAGTCTGTGAAAAGGTTCATTTGTATCGAGCACATTGTTTAAGCTCAACGTTATTCCCTTTCATATATGGCAAAGGAGCTATTCGAGAGTGATAATTGATTTTGTAGTGTATGGTGAGAGACTTAAAAGTTTAGTCAAGAATGTCAGGGCTTTGCATGAAGCTGAATGTGGAATGGATCACTTCCTAGTCATCTCAGTAGTTGAATTAGGTAGGGGTTTTGTGAGAAAGCAGCGCAGCAGTACTAAATGTAAATGACATAGATAGAAAGTGCTTGGAACAGAATAAAAAAATACTATAGTTGAGTGTGTGAAATATCTTTGTGGAGTTAAGGTGGTGGGAAACTTAAAAATATATGCATGGTGGAATAAACAGGTAAAAAATTAAGCTGTTAGAGAAAAAAAAGAAGTGTACAAACGAATGAATGCCGTAAAGTGTGAAACATAACATAAGAAGTTATGGGACATATACAAAGAGAAAAATTATGAATGCAAAGAAAGTAATAAAGGAGAGTAGAGAGCAAATAAGATTAAAAGAAGAAGAATGAATGCAGAGTGATTTGGGAGTAAATAAAAAGTCATTCCAGAAATTGGCGAAGAGAACGAAACCAGGAGTGCAAGGAAAGACTTATGGCATTCAGACTAAACATGATGGAATGAAAACAGTATAAGAGAGCGATAGAGGGAATATTTTGAGCAATTGTAAGGCAATAAAGTAGAGAAAGTAGCAGAAAATATTAATATGAAAGAAACAATTAATGCAGCTGAAATGTTAAAAGCTATGAGAGTGTTTAAGAATGGCAAGGCTGCAGGTGTAGATGAGATAACAAGTGAAATACTTAAAGTGTGTGCGCATGGTACTACTTCCAATATTGTTTCTGCTACTCAATATGTGATATGTATGTGTGCTGGGAATTCAAATGTTCCCAATGACTAGAATATTAAACACTTAGTTTGAAGTTTGGAACACACTTTTCTTATTTAGCAGAACGCACACGGTAAAAGTTCAACATGAGTGCTACATGACTCCAACCACACTAGCACAAAGAAGGGCTATAATAAATGTATTCGTGCGCCACACTATTGGGCACTCATAATGTTGGTTATGAGGTTAGGCCTAAACAAGCATGATATTTTAAACATGTTTTGACATAGAAGAATGCTGATATTGTTCCTTTGTATAAAGGCAGAGGCAGTAAGAGTGAATGTAAGAATTATAGGACAATTAGTTTGTTGAGTATTCCAGGCAAAGTTTTTGAGAGAGCCGTAATTGAGAGGGTATGAGTAAAAATTGGGGACAATGTTTGGGGTTTCACACCCGGAGATTTCATAGAACAGATATTTGCATTGCAGCCAATTATTGAGAAATTTATGACCTTAAGGAAGAAAGTTTACTATACATTTATTGACCTGGAGAAAATACACGACTAGGTGAGTAAGTATATGTTATGGAAAGTTTTTAGAAAGTATGGTGTGGATGCATGGTTAGTAAATACAATAATAATATGATGGAAGTAATATGACGATGAATTATATGATGGAATTAAAGCTTGCGTTAGGGTTTATGGAGCTTTGAGCGAATGGTTTGACATTGAACAGGATGTTAGACAAGGTCGTGTTATGCCTCCAGGCCTGTTTAATCTCGTCATGGATAAGTGTATGAGGGATGCTTGTGAGGACGTGGTTGGTGCACAATTGGACAATGTGAATGTGAGAGTGCTGCTGTAGTCACATGACGGCGTATTAATGGCTGACTTGCAGAATCAATCTTCGTTTCCAATACTAAGGTGATAGTTTTTGGTAAGAATGGATCAGGAAATGATTGTGTGTATCTGTAAAAATGGAAGGATAGATGGTGAATTCAACAAACGATTAAATGAATTTTGGAGAGTAGTTGGATGTATGTGGAATGTCACAAAGAATGAACTAGTATCGAAAGAGGTAAATATGGCAGTAGGTACAAGTGTTTTAACCCCAACATTGTTTTATGGATTTGAAGCGTGGCTTTGTCAAGAGAAACAGAAAAGCAAGGGGAATGCTGTGGGAATGAGCTATCTAAGAAATGTATGTGGAAAAACTTGTATGGACATAGTGCATGGGTGCCGAAGTAGTGCAGTTTGAAGGAAAATCCAATAGGAAAATGTGAAAAAAGTGTCACGATGGTTTGGGCATGTTGAGAAGATAAGTGTGCATCAATTGATGAAGCAAATATATGAAGGTAGAGTGTGTGGGTCAAAAGTACAAGGTAGCTCATGTTAGGCGTGGATAAATGTGGTAGATGAATGTGTGAAAAAGGGAAACATTAAGATTTTTATGAATAAAAGAGTATGTATGACTGTGTTTATGTAAGTTGTTGAAGCAAAGGGTGTATGTTAGTGCTTTATTGAATGTTTCTTGCCTACCCCTTAAGGAAATGGAGTGATTTATTATGTATGTTTATAACATTCTCAGCCTCATACTTACTTATTCTATGGCATTAGGAACTTTAAAGTTCATTACTGCACTTACAAAAGTATGCCACCTATCCCTATCTTGAGTTAGTTCTATCCACTTTATCTTTCAAATGGTTTCTTTCCATTGGGTTTGCCCTTCAGTATCTTGAACAATTCATGCTTCGTGTTGCATGGCTTTGTGACCATAATCTACGAGACTTGATTAACCTAACAATATTTTGTAGTGTATGTAATTCATCATTATGTAACCTCCTTCACTCCCCAGTAGCCTCATCTCTTTTTTTTATCACATATCTTCTTAAATACCTTATTTTCTAACACCCTAAATTTGTTTTTGTCATCTAAGGTAAGAGACCACATTTCACACCAATAGAGAATAACTGGTTAAATCAATGTTTTATGTATTCCGAGTGTTACATTCCTTGGTAACCGGTGAGATGTCAACAAATTATTGACCGAACAATAGCATGCATTTCCCCGACTGTATTCTTCTACTAATTTACAATCTAACAATGTTATTACTAGTTAAAAAATTCCTAAATATTTGAACCCAATAACCCTGTCAAATGATATTTTGTTCGCAGTACTCTCCAAATTATCGTTCTCAGTCTTTTTAGCTTTCACTTCTAAACCTATTTCATTAATAACCTTTCTGCATTTATAACAACAGCTCCCTTACTATTGACCAACAAAGTTAAATCATCTTTGTATACTAATAGCTGCATTGTAACATTTCCCTACTCTAGTGCACTAACCTAATAGCCTACTCTAAGGCTTGATTATAAAGTAATGGGGAAAGTGCATCTTCTTGTTTCAACATATTAAGTATTTTGGAAGTATCTGATAAGTGATATCAAATCCATACCCTGCCACTTATATCAGTCGCACATAGCTCAATTATCTTGAAAGATTTTTTGAGTATCCCAAACTTGACTATAATATTAAATAATTAATTTTTGTTAAATGAATCATAGGCCTTTTTAAAATATATGTATAATTGATGAATTGCGTTGTTGTTTGCCCACTTTTTCTAATATCTGCTGTTGAACTCTTTCATAAATCCATGATGATTCCCAATTATTTCCTTCATGCAAATGCATGTACATTTCCTCTATTCAACCATCCCCATCCCCAACTTATTAGTGTAATTAGTAAATATGTATGACTCAAATCCCAATTGAGTAAACTTCAAACTAGTAAAATTTGATATTTGTAAATCTCAGTGTTATCACTACAGGAATATTTTTACTCTAGATGATGGTCCAATACTCTATGCGGCGTATGATGAAATGCCGTTTCACATGATACTATTTGTATATTAAATAAGGTTAAAGAAGAAGTCGAGATAACAAAACAGTTTTTTTTTTCTTCTTTTGATTTTTGATGCCTTTGGTATTGTTCCAGATCCAGCTGTAGCAATCTGCTGTTTCAAGTTATACATTTCCTTATCACGCATCCTATTGATTTCTAACACAAAAGCGCCGGTCATGGCCTCCGTGATGCTGGTGGGTGACGAGAAGAAAAAAATATATTTATTTTGCAAGTCACAAACTAGCTCCAGCACCAAGCATTGCAAGCTCACATTTTTTGGCAATGGTCGACCATGATGGCCTGGCATAACCGACTTAGTAGAATTTTTTACTTTGATATTAGTTGAAAATAACACACAATTATTAAGTATAAATTACTACTACCATTCAGAAAATATCGTCAAGTACTGGTTATATAATAACACTTTTAAAAAAGATTTTAACACATACAATTACTTTAAAGAAGAGGAGTATAAAAACACACATAGACAAACCCAGTCTGCCATCCTACTACCGGCTGATCACCGAGACTTAATAGTAACAAGACTAGTATGTATATGCCAGTGGCCTTCCTTCCGTCCTCTCCAAGGGCCAATTTCAAAGAGCATATTTAGCAACGTGACTGAGCCCATAGCACAGTGGCTTTGCACATTAATAAACTCATTTAACTAAGTAAGACCAACTTCAGTGGCCAAATGGTCTCAGGCGCCATTCTCGCTTTAGAATAACCTGCTGATAATGAAAAGATCGGGATTGGAATACCATTTGGGTCTACTGAGGGTGATTTTAATGATTTCCCACTCTCCTCCCAAGAAATTATGGGTAATTTACATATATTAAATGATATGATAAAAACCTAACAACCTTTTTAGAGTTAATATTTGGAGATATTTATCGCTGTTGTCTACCTAATTTAACAATTTTTAAGAGAGCGCCCTCCCTTAAAGTTTACTCATGAGCCGCCACTGGTTCTATATATATAAAT
The DNA here is from genome assembly GCA_902141375.1 of Timema poppense. Lineage (NCBI taxonomy): Eukaryota > Metazoa > Arthropoda > Insecta > Phasmatodea > Timematidae > Timema > Timema poppense. Next base: position 56,247 of record CABFOV010003604.1, read on the forward strand.
AAACCTTAAGGGAGGGCGCTTTCTTGGAAATTAATAAATTAGGTAGACAAAGGTGATTAATATCAACCTTATACCAGCCTATAATCTACAATATAAAAAGTATAAAACGGATAAAATTAATAAACATAAATAAAAGCTATATATAAAAGTACAACTCATTTGATTTGAAGTCTAAGATTGTCCATCATGAAAAGCACACACTCATGCATGCACACGCGCGCACACACACACACACACACACACACACACACACACACACACACACACACACACCAGTATTAATGTATCAGTAAGTTTATTGTTTGAAAGAAAAATCTAATCTTCAGTTTTTGTCTGGTATCTAACAAATCATTAACTGTTCTATAGAAAACATGGCCAAAGCATTTAATCTGTCTTCCCTCATGGTGTTTCTTAAGTAAGATTTGATTACTGGCCTTACATAGTTTTTAATCTCAAACTTTTCTTCTAATGATAAAGAATCATAAATAAGTTTTTGAACATTGGAAACTTTCATTATTAACTAAGGTAATCGTAAACGCATCACTAAATAAATCAACAACTTTCCTTGTCTATGAGCCAGCCAGCCAGCCGACTGCAGCAGGTAGCAGACCACACTTTAGCTCAGCCCTAAAACTTGGTGTGGGCAAAGAAAGTGACATCAGGTTGTCATGGCAACCACTATGTGACTCATCAGAGCTCGGGGTGCTTCTGAACAAGCCCAGCACAGAGCGTGTTAACATATGAGCACTTTATGTCATGCACTGGCGCGATTATGGTTTTACTAATTTCCTCAATAGAATGGGGGGAAAAGATATAACAATTTTTAAATTATGTTTTTTACTATTTAATGAAAGAATACGAGAAAATTTATATGGATTTCAAAATATGTTTTGTTTCTTCTTTTGCTTTATTTTACTGGGAGGGCGACCACCCCTGTATATAACCCTGTAATGGCTGGCCTACTAATAGTCTTACAATCTTATGCTCAGACACTCCCGGGAAAATGAAATGATAATTAACAGATAAATTGACACTATAAGCATTTTGTATATTAAAGGCCAACGTTAATCTTATTAATATTTAATGATAGTTATGATGATAAGTGACTATTAAACATTGTGTAGAAAGTTCTAAATAATACAAACTGTATGGGAATTTAGAGGTTACAGCCATTTGATTTAGATTAGAGCAGAGCAGAGTAGATTGGTGGAAGTTCTTGTCGCTGAGTTGAAGTACTTGTCACTGATGACTTTTGTCCCTCTTGATATAATATATCATAATAAATATATCTTTCTGAGAAATAATTTTTATTTAAGGTCATTCACAATGTATGTAAATTAACTTTAATATAATGATAGCTGTGGATGAGTGAACATATTTCAAATTAAATTAAGTTAGTTGAGAAATGACAACCGAAGATGGTATCTGGTTTCAATTCTCGTTTGCAAGTGTCAATTTTTAAATAATTTAATCTCATCAAATATGTTTTTGATTAAGTTGAGCTGAAAAATTAATCCTAAATCTTAATGTATACGATAATACAAAATTCTTATTCATATATATATGTAAATTGTTATTAAATGGTGTTCTCTGTTAGAAAAGAGATTATAAAATGTATTATTTCCCTTATAAAAAATACATTTTATAATAGGTATGATTTATATCCACAGAAAAAAAGGTAGTATAGTGTTGCTAATTGTAACAGTAAATTTAAAAAGATATTATAAAATAAATGTTAATGACTTAACGAAATACATTACAATATTTGTAGCATGTACTTATAAAAATAAATTATTTGAAGACCAGATGGGAAATATTAAAATTTTTAACATTACAAATATTGTGAATCATGTTTAAATTTTTAGTATAGAAATTTAATATCCTATAAATAATTTTTGATTTTATTGATAATATATTTTTAATGTGTCTAATTAGGATATTACATATTAATATTCACTAAAGCTTCATTGTTAATTATATCTGCTGTGGCTCTGTTCGAAAGAAGCGTATTTTGGTCGCTGTCAACTGTGTGGACGGTCACTGTTCCTTGGAAAAACTGAAAATAAAGATTATTAAAATAATATATTCATAAACATTCAAATCAATTGTTAAATCAAAAAGTAACACTTGCCAAACCATCATGTATAGTTTGAGATTGTTGAAATTAAAACCAATCTAAGGCTGGTATTACACTATCACATTTCTGTCAAATTTCTTTGATCAAAGATCTGTGATCAAGGAAAATGTGATGTAACTTTGACGATTCCTCAAAGATCTTTGATCACAGAAATATTTTATAAATCTTTGATCACATATTTTCGTTATAGAACATGCTCTAAGGTTTGATCAAAGAAAATGGCGCCTGAAAGATTATCCTGCATGTGGGAATCAGTCATAGCATTTCTTAGGTGTGTATTTTTTCTTTTAATTAATGGAGTGACTTTTGCTACCAAATATTTAAAAGTTTCACAGTTCATGCGTAAATATTTTTGATAAGATTCCGGATCTTCAGTTTGAAGTCCCTTTAGCAGGCAACTGTTAATCCCTCTTGAATCTCGTCTCCCAACCCAAGGTAGAATCCACAATCGTTTAACAGGTTTTATTTTAGTTCCAAGCAGCAATGAGATTATCACAATAACACTCACAGCCGCTGCACTTGGAATTAAACCATTGAGGTCAATCATTTTAATAACATATATTGTAGCTATTGTGAAATAAATGTGATGTAGTGTAATAACACATCTTTGATCAAGGACGGCGTTAAATCTTTTATCATATATTTGATCAAAGAAATATGTGATAATGTAATACCGGCCTAAGTAAAGATCAAATGTCTCACTAAAGAATTTTAAATAATTTAAAATTAATTTAATCTAATTATGCTTAGATATATTTGGATTAATGGTTGTAGAATATAATGTAAGTATTTACATATCTGAACAAATGAATATATAACTACGTCACTCTCGCCCCTCCTACATCATCCCTCGAGTTTTTCACTTGAACACTCTCCTACTTTAATATTACAATATTTCATTTTAATAATTATGATATTATACATCAAAAATGTTTCTTCTCGTCTAAATCTATTACTGCTGATTCCTAGTAGCATGTTTCAAAGAGAGGTGAGTTCAGGTCCGAGAAGAACTGCTATAGTGGTTGTTACATGTTCTGACAAACTATTTGTGATCTTATTTGAGTTTTTGATAGTTAATACTTAAGAAGGAACTTTACAAAAGATGGGGCAACATACACCCTGCATTACACCCACTAAATTAAAGGTTAATCTTACAAAATGTTTATCTCAACTACCATAAATGATAACAAAATATTTCTTATGTCAAATTGAAGATAACATTATGCTGAAAATGCTGCATTCATCCAAATTTAATTAAATACTCCTAGTAATTTGAAAATATATATATATAAAAAATAAATACACATGTTTGAGCTTCAAACGGTGAAATTAGAAGGAAATTTCAATGACTAGATGCACAACACAAATAGTTTACGCTTCCAACAGTCCAATAATATCTGGGTTTTTATATTAATTAATTGAATAAACGCTTTTAAACTATTTTAATATATCGCTAGTTAAAATTTAAGTGGAGACAGGTCTTGACCTCCCTACTATTCTTGCGAAAAGCCCATTAAGTACGCTTGGTTGCTGTCACTCCGAGAGGAGAAGGTTTGGAAGTCTTTCAAAGATCTTTGTCTGGAAGGTTGATAACAGACCAGCCGGGGGCAGGAGAGATTGTTCAGTGAAAGTTGTTACTATAGTGATATGATTTATTGTAAATGGTGTAACATTTTGGAGAAATAATCCTGATTATACAAAATAATTTTTAAAATTAAAAAAAACAACTACAAGACTCTCAAAAGAAAGGAAATCTACTTTACTTTATTTAAGATATTTACAAAAATAAAATAAAATATTTTAGTCATTAATCTGCTAAGCATAAGTTTATATATTAATATCAGGGAGTAAATATGTCGAGAGATGCTAAGAGAAGATGGTTTGATTACAGAGAGCTAAACATAAATTGATCAAGCTCATTCACAATGGTGATCACGAGGACCAGGTGATGATTAGGGGATGGGGTTTGGACCTCAGCAGTTGTATATAGGTGGCTTATCCACAATTGTCTCCCACTCTTCCTTCAAACAAATGCTGTATACACTTTCTATGGATTTTACTTTTTTCATCCTTGTCCCATTAGTATAAATAGTGGCAATATGCAGAAAAAGAGAGAAAAACAACAATAAAATCCAGGAAATTGTCCAGCAATTTAATTAAAATGAACAAAAAAACACCACGGAATTTAGATACGTGATCTAAAAACCTTTTTTTAAAGCTTTTAACGTTTATTTTCAAAATTGGTAATCAAGTTAATAAACTTTAAAATAATCATTTACCGAGGAAAACCAGAAAAAAGTTGTGGCAAAAAAAATCTGGTTTGAAAAACCTGTAAAAGTAATGGAATTTTATAAGTAGGCTAGTGATTTGTAGATATACTGTGTAAATATGCAGACAATTTGAATGATTTGTAAGATGTGAAGTTTGTAGATAATCTACACTCACTGCAGTACCTAGGTAGATCCCGACCTCCCGGGTTACGTTTCGAAGTGTAAGTAAACCCCCTCAACAACCCTGCCGGCAATTACAAGATATAAAATACAGGCTTAGCTAGTTCTGATTCATGTATTCTAATTACATCCCCTGACATTAGATATTCTTATTGTTAAGTATTAAACAAACACCATTTCTATTTTTTAAATAAAATATGCATTAATGAATATATTAACTTATAAAAAATATATAATATAAGCCTTATTCTTTATAGGCGGTATAAAGTTTGTGAATTTATCCAGCGGATATTGATTTTGTTTTAAGCATTTACTAATGATGTCCCACGTATAGCAACTTGTCCAAGCTATCTGCATCTTTACAAGAATTGAGTACACTAGCTATAAACAAGGGTGGTATATTTCAGTGGTAGGATAGTCACATTTACATTAAGTGAGAGTGAGATACAATTTCATATAGCTACACTTAGTATCTACAGTCGAGGTTTGAGCCGTGACCTTGTTATCAATGGTTCAAACAAGATGACACTAACACCTTTGTTAGCATGATCATTGTTGTAGTAAACTGAATGTTTATGTTCATAATGTGAGGGCTCTTTAACTTCCTTAACAATTTCTAGAATAAAAATATACCTGCGTTTTACTACCTGTTCAGGATATAGGCCTACATATATGTAGTAATTAAGCTGGTGAATTAGGAAGGTTGAGTTTAAGAGAGTGTATTCAAATTTGCAGAGGAAATAATTGGCTATCAGTATGGATATCAATGAAATAAATTAATAACAAATCAGATTTCTACTATTTGGCAAACGTTAGAAAAAATATGGGAACACAACATGACGGTTCATTAATTATACGAGAGGATGGTTGAAAGGGTCTCGGAAGTCTATGCCATTTGTTGTCCTAATGGTCTTGTGAGAACAAAAATATCATTTGACAGACTGTTACTTCTGTTTGACGAATATATCTGGAATTTCCTTGAAATCTAAACATCAGACCAGTGTTTCACAGTCAAGATTTGTCAGTTCCTAGACCATCTAAAACATGGTCCATTGTTGATGACTACGATGGAACAGGACATAAACAATCCAGACTTTCAGCCCTCTACCTCAAATGAACCAGATATTTTCTCACAAGGTGAGCTCAACGACTTAGTAAGGGACTTGAACTTATCTAAGAGTCAAGCTGAATTGTTGGGATCACAATTACAAGGCTGGAACTTGCTACAGAAGAAAACAATTATTTCAATTTTTTTTTCTACCGGCAAAAAGATATCGCTCAGTATTATGCTTCAGCTGGTGATTTGGTTTACTGTACAGATATTGATATAGTCATGGCTGCAGTGGGACAAGATCACAATATAAATGATGGCGACTTTTCATTGATTCATCAAAGGTTTAAGAGCAGTTCTTCTTCACAATGGTAACACACATCCGTCCATACCAATTGCCTATGCATTGCACTCGAAGGAAACTTATGAAAAAATAAACTACAACAAACTCTGTTGGAACATATGTAGTAACTTAAAAGTTATAGCAATCTTGTTAGGCATGCAATTAGGATACACAAAATATTGCTGCTTTATTTGTGAAGGGGATAGCCAAGCCAAGAACAAGCACTAATCAGTGAAACATTGTAATAAAAGTAGAAAACTGACCCCAGGGGAAAAAATAGTTGTACACAATCCTTTAGTTGATGCCATAAAGGTAATCTTACCAGCACTTCAAATAAAACTTGGTTTAGTAAAATAACTTTGTCAAAGCCATGAACAAGGATGGTCCTGTTTTTTTATATCTGCAGCAAAAATTCCCCTGTTTGAGTGAGACAAATACAAAAGAAGAGATTTTGGTTGGTCCACAGATAAGGAAACTTACCATAGACAAAACTTTTGATTCTACTCTGATTGAAGTTGAACTAGCAGCTTGGACAGCATTCAAAAATATAGCCAGCAATTTTTTGGGAAACAATAAATCAGACAACTACCAGGAAATTGTGGGAAAACTGCTTCAGTCATATGAAACAATGGGATGTAACATGTCACTTAAGATTCACTTTTTATACTCAAATTTTGACTTTCCCAAAAATCTTGGTGAAGTTAGTGACTAACATGGAGATCGTTTTCGCCAAGACATTGCTGTAACGGAAAAACAGTACCAAGGAAAGTGGAGTGTTAACATGCTGGTAGAGTATTGCTGGAGTATTATTAGGGAAATGCCTAAGACTATTTACAAACGGAAGTCATCATTTAAATTTTTAAAAAAGTTCATAATTATTATAAAGCAATATTTGTTTCATCTGTGAATAAAATTTAAGTTTTTCGAATTACATATGTATTTTTAACCGAGGTTGATAAAAATATTCTGAAGACATATCTATAAACAGCATAAAAACACAGTTTAAAATGATGTATCAAACATAAGGAAACAATTTTTTTTTTAATACAAAATGTATTTCACTGTAATGAGCAAATAACGATAATAACGAACCAACTGGTTCCAGTATTTCACAACAGAAGAAAGGAATTTACTGTTATGGGCTAAGGTAACATTACAATAGTGATTAGCAAGTCAGCTTTTGCATGTTAGACCCTATAGATGAGTGTAGGCATTGGGTTCTCTC
>CABFOV010003605.1:0-24158 GCA_902141375.1 Timema poppense
AGTGTTCCCGACCAAACCTCCCAGTCAAGCAGGAACATTAATTCCACTAAGTCGTTCTTTGATTCAAGCCGTCCTCACCATATTGCGGATGTGACATAAATCAAATCTTTCAACATGTGATAAACTATGCAAGGGGGGAAAAATTATATAATTTTGTTTTGTACAAACTAAAAAATAAAGATGACATAAATTGGTTTTAGAAAATTAGTAATAATGATCAAGTCTGTTTATGAAAGTTTTTTGTGTAAAAACTATAATTATTATTTGTTTGTTTTGTTGTTTTGGGTATTACTCTTTTTACTGGGTATCTTGCCATCTATTGGCATATATTCTAGGCTAAGTACAAAACCCAGTGAGTCCAATATTACTAAATAAACTTATTGAATAGATTTTTTTGGCTGGTACATTTGACATTGAGTAGCTTGCGCACCTCTGAAATGTATGTGTTTTGTGCAAGTTGTTTTATTTGTGTGCTCTGTGTGACTAGTGTGTGTTATCTAATTAAAACTTACTATGTATAAATTAATGAACTGTTGATTTTATTATTTTGATTAATACAGAAATAAATCATTGATGATTAAATTGGACACACTGTTGAATTAAGTTTGTGCACGAAGAAATAAATAATTAGAAATAAATGGTACAGAACTCCGCACGGACTTTCTCACTCCATTGTTTAAAAATGGGGATATTTATGCAAAACTCTCAATATATGCGAAATAAAATAATATACACTAGCAAACTGAGCAAAAATTGTGCTATACTTACATACAATATTTTTTGACTCTTGGTTTTATATTTTATAATTTTATTTTTAAAGCATTAAAGTCCTCATTTGTATATTTGGATAAATAAAGAAGATTGAGATTTGGTCCACAAGGATCAACATTTTGTATTAAAATGTTGATTTGCGGTTAAAATTTTTGAAATTTTATTAAAGGTTTCACATCCTATGGTTATCACATTGTTTTAAATTCCCCATTTATAAATTTAGACCAATAAAAAAGGTAAATATTTATTATTGAGTCTAAAACGATAGAAATAGATCATAGCTGTACAAACTTTTCCCCTAAGAGGTTAAAGGAAAAACATCTAATTTTTGAGAGACTTATTTATATACTTACTCTGTGGCATTAGAGAATTATTGTGTAAAACTTAAGTTGTATCACTGTACAGCCAAAGCTCACAAAATTGTATTAACATATTTGCCAATATCTCAGAAACTATTGTTTTTATTAAGAGATATTTGCATAAAAGTTTTTTTAAATTTAATAGTAGGCTACTACAATTTTTCAATAATAAGTTATTTAGTATCTCATATAATTGGGTAGATATGTAAATTTCCGCTTCTGTAAAGTACCTTAAAAGTCTTTTTCATGGGAAAATGAAAATATCCATTTTATTTAAAATCTTAGTCTACGCTTGGATACAAATTTTAATCAAAATTGTTAGAGCCGATTTTGAAAAAATCAATTTTTTCTCTTTTCACCCTTTATTAAACTTCTCTTTTAGGGTTAAACAAATTAAACAAATACACAGACAGACAGCATTACAAAAACACTTATTGGGCTTGACGGGGGGTCATGAAGCGTTGACAACCATCAAAATCTTGGGTTTTTTTAAGGTCAGAATACTTTAGTCTTCAAATTGTTAAAAAAAAACTATATTTATGCATAGCCTGAAAATTAATTAGTTTTATAAAAATATGTGCCAAATAAAATATTTTTATTATAAATAGAAATAAATCTTTGCAATGATAAGTAATTTCATATCTCAAAGAGATACAGAGATATTATAAAAAATTAGAATTCACGCATCAGACTGGAACCCTCAGTCATTTAGACGAAAAATTTAGTGTGGCCATTTTGTTTGTAATATTGATCAATGCTTTGAAATGAAATTTAATCAAAATCATTAGAGCCGATATTGGTAAAATCATTTTTTTCTCTTTTCATACTTCAGGAAACTAGCCTTTATTTTAGGTTTAGATATCCAATTCCTAATACACAACAAGGCAACCTTATGAAAACCTTAAATACCAAGTTTTAGCCTGATCTGTAAAATCGTTTAGGCTCTACTCCGAGAGACAGGCGGAATTGCAAAAACCACTTTTTAGGATTGAAACATCACAATTCATCAAAATCTCGAGTTTGATTTTTTTTAAATCATAATATTATTGCATGACATAAGGAGGGGAAGAAAAAGAAATATTGGTCGGATTGTAGAGGCAAGCACATGGTGTTTTTAAAATAGTTATTTTAGGGAAACTACTTCTAAAATATTTTTTTTGCAGGGCGTTTATTTACATCTGCAAATCGTTTTGTGTGTGTGTGTTGTATTCTGTTGGGTAATCATTTAAAAATTATTTCCTGTCCTCTCATTGTACATGTTCTCGCTTCATAATGTTGTTTTCTTTGGTTGTCTAGGAAATGGTAAATTTTGTATGTCGTATACCTAAATAATGTTAAACATCATCCATTGAATTGAGTATATTTGCTTGTCTGCCATTGATGATAAAATATAACTAATTAAGATCCGGTTATAGAATTATGGCCTCTTTAAATTATATTTCATTTAAAGGAACATATACAACTTAATTTGATAAAACCAAATTTACTCATTTCTACAAGGCTGAATTTGTTTGTAATGGAAAAAGTTTTGGAAGTTTCATAATATATTGACCCTTTGACTGTAAAATGTATGACTTGGATGAATATTTGTGTTTACACACAGAAAATTGTGAAGTTTTAAAGGAAAATTTAATCAAGTGATTTACAGTCGGGTAAACAGCAAGATGTTATTTATGTATTGTTTTGTATACAATTATCTAGAATATTGTAATTTCATAACAGGTCAGTTTTAACATAATCAAGGCTATGGGTGACTAAAATACTCTGTTAGTATTGGTTTAAAAATTACTCATACAACTAGTCACTTGGTCTAGGGCTTCAGGCTCATAATAAATGTACAGACCTCTATCATAATTTAAAATATTTGCTTGAAGTGCACACCCTTAGATAAGTATAGATATTTTCGAATACATAAAGCATTTACCCAAAAAAATAGTTAATTAGTGTAAAATATAGATCCTCTTTGTCATTTTATCATACATTTATTTTACTAAGGTGCATATCAATGAAATCCTGGTTTATTAAATCTAATTTGAATATCCTTAGCCCTGGCACTATCATAGCTTATATAACTTACTCTAAATATTTGTAAATCACATATTAATGTCATATGAACCAAAATTTATGAAACCATTCAAACTAAATTCTATGAATCCTAATTTCTTTTAAAATACGTTTACAAATTTGTAGGGTTGGGGGGAAAGGGAGAGAAGGACTAAGAGCCAGTTAAAAAAATAATACAAAATTATTATTGAAAACTCAGTTTTTGGACTAAAAAACACATCCATACAATAAAATGTTTTATTTCTTTGCTTCTTCCTAGTTTCATGTATGTAACAATCTTAATAGACAGAACCTTATCTGAGAGCTATAAAAGTTGCTAGATCTAGTTTCACATATTTATATGTAAAGTCATGTTATCTGTAGCTGTCACTTTTGATGGATAATCCCATTATCTATAAGATAAGACTAATAAAATAGTAAAATGTCATCATTGGTAACCTCAGGTAAATATGTTTGTATTTTCTAAAAGTTTCTTCCCAGCAAAATACTACTACCGTCTCCTAGCACAGGCCTTAACTCAAGTAAAGAAAGTGGAGTGTGACATTTTTAGAAACATCTACCTCTGCCTTGGAAAATATGCTATACTTTTACATATTATAGTAAACAATTTACAGGATGGCCATACAATCAGTATACAGAGGCAAATATACATGATCATTCATGTTTTGATTTAAACATTTAACATAAATAATCCCAAGATATGTGCCTGTCACAGCCCACATCTTGGGTTCGCCTTGCTCTTAGTAGGGGAGATCCATTGAGTATTGTCTTGCTCATGTTTTCTCTATTTACCTACCCATTCACATACACATTAGTTTCGTCACTGAAAAGAACAGAATTTTTGAAAAAGTTTGAACCAATTGCATATTTATATTCGATGGTCTGGATCATCCTCATTTAGCCTGTGTGTCCTGAATTTATGGTCATTCTCTTGTATCATATATTCACTAGTATACCACCACGAGCTGTTAGAGTGAACTGTGAGCTAGAATTGTGTTGTTTTGTTTTCCCAGTATCATTAATCAAATTGTCTTAATTCTTCTTTCGAATTATCTGTACTGTTAATAAACTATTATTGTGATGTTTTGGTCGTCTCTATACTGTTACAATGTTTTGTTTGTCTCTATACTGTTAATATGACTAGAGTTAGAATTGGATAGGATGTGTACCCAAATTTGAGTGGAGGTAAAGTGGAATACCATTCATGAAAGAAAATCCTCGGTACACCCAACCGGGATTTGATCCCAAATATTTCCATCATTGGCAATCAAGTCTGCCACAAGAGTGATGCATTAGACCAGTGGATCCCAAATTTTTTTGAGTCAACGCCCTAAACGGTTCCAAAAACTCATGCTCAATGCCCCCTATCATTTACTATAAAAATCAATATTCATAATAGTGGTTTTACCCGCCTCGGTGGCGTAGTTGGCTAACGCGCTTGTCATGTTGAGCTCAACCGCTGAGGACGGGGAGATCGAGGTTCGAATCTCGGTCGGGTGAACTGAGGGTGGTTTTTCCTAAATGGTTTTCCACTCTTTCTCCACGCAAATGCGGGTTCACTTCCTCTAATTCAACCTTCCCAATTCCTGATTCATTAGAGTAATTAGTACTTAAAAGCGTATAACCCGAACGGGTAGTAAGACGCGCTGCTAAAATAAATAAATAAAATAAAAATAAATAGTGGTTTTCAATTAATAAAATGGCAATAAAATTCAAGGGCGGAACAGTTATTAATTGAATATTTATTCAAAATTAAAATATATTGCTTAAGTTTATTTAATTAAACATGATTGATAAGCTCTATACAGTGATAATCTTTTCAAAGTTATTAAATACTACATATTATTAGATACCACATTTAGTAACTAGGTAGAGTACATCACTATTCTGTAAATTCTTAATGTGATGGATGAACTTGATGAAATGATACAAGTTTCCCAATGTCTGGTGTAATGCCATTTAACATGAGTCTTAAATCACCACACTTAGTAATCTGGAGTCAATTTCTTTGCTTGGATAGAAGTAGGCTGACCACACTAAAACCACCTTCCACCAAATACGATGTTGGAAATGCAATCAGGAGCCTCTTAACCACTCTCCGTAATGCAGGATAGCGATAAGGAATTTCCTTCTGTGAACAAAACTCATGGTACGATTTCTTAAACTTGGGTTTCAGTTCACTGTCATTTTGTAGCTCAATTAGTTCTTCCTCCAATGCTCCAACTTCTTCAATATCTGAAAATGGGCTTAATACCCAGTCTGGAATTTCCATCATAACAAGATCCTTGAATCGATCAGCCATATCTTCATGCAGCATATTCAAATGGTCACAAAAAACTTGCAGATCGTCATCTTGTATCACGACTTTCTTTTCTAGCTCAGATAAGCTCAGAGATTGGTATAGCTTGCAAAGGCCTATATTGCGCTTCAGTATTGTTAATTTTGCAATAGATGTAGATACGACAGATTTGGCTTTAATAAGATTGGTGTCATTGCCTTGCAACTGCAACTTCATTTCATTGAACTTTGCAAATAGCTTAGACAAATAAACAATGTCATGTTGGATTTCTTTGAGTTCGTTACCGAGCAAAGCATTCGTGTCTTCAAACTATTCCACAAGAATGTCTAAAAGATTGTAAAAGCATCTCAGTTTCCTTTAGATAGCCAACAAACTTCAGTGTGAAACAACAAACGTTCAAAGTCTTCATCATTCTCAGCCCCGAGCTCCCGGAATAGTCGATCATTGAGAGCATCTTATTCACTGCAGTAATAACAGTGTGTAATGAATTGTGTAGGCGTTCATTGAGATTTTTTGCAACCAGATGTTGGCGATGAATGACACAGTGAATTGTAAAGATATTTGGCACTGATTTTTTCAAGTAAGCGACACACCCACAGTAGCGGCCAGTCACTGATGGTGCTCCATCAGTTGCACAAGCAAGTATGTTAGTAAGTGGAATTTCCTTTTCTTTGAAAAAATCCTCAACAACATGAAATATTGACTCTTCTTTAGTATCAGTTTTTAGGTGCCTTGCAAATAACAACTCTTGAGCCAAACTCTCGTCTTTTATAAAACACACATAAGCGAGAAGTAAAGATTCATTGCCTGGCAAAGTTGACTCGTCGAGCTGTAATGCAACTTCTTTTGTCTTTAGTGTGTTCTTACACATTCTCAGCCATTTCATCTATGCGGCTTTGCACTGGATTGTTGCTGAGAGGAATCATCTTAATTATATCATGTGTTGACTTGTGCAAAACAGTATTCATAACCTCACTAACCGCTGGAAGGATGAGTTCTTCACCAATTGTATGGAACTTTCCAGACTTAACAATCAACAATGAAAGGTTGTGTGATGAATGCAAACAATCAGTTTGTTGTTGTGAACTATTGCGAATCATGTTTAACAATGTTGGCTGATTTTGAAACTTTTCACGAGGTGATTGAAAGAAGGTTAAGTTCTTATCTGCCTTGTCAGGATGTGTCTTCTTTAAATGTTCAATGAGTCGGGAAGGCTTCATGGCCACGTTAAAAAATACCTTTTCACATAACAGGCGTATTGGTAGCTGCTGGTTTGTTGATGCAGATATAAATCCATACTTAAGATATTCCAAACTATATTGTCTAAATTTCTTTTTTGATTTTTCTGCTTCTGCCATTTCTAATCTTTAAAAAAAAGGAGAGAGAGAAGATTTTAGGCCTATTTAAAAAGTGTTTTTCTATTGCTTCCTTCAGAAATTTACAGCCATAACGGTGACCTGGCAGTCTAGGGGTAAGGTGTCAGACTTCTTTGCTGGCGGCCGGGGTTCAATCCTCGGTCCCGGCACAGATTTATCTGATTACCAAACCCTTCCTTCACCTCTGACAAGACATTTTGTGAATGTGGGGAATGCCAGGCCTCCACCGTGGTTCGGATTCCACGTTAAACTGTAGGTCCTCCATTTCCATTTCATCTCACAATCACCCTACCATTACACATTAGCATAAGTGCGTGTAACCCGAACGAGAAGTAAGACGTGGTGCTAATAATAATAATAATAATAATAATACAGCCATAACATTAAATTTTGTTTTAATAATATATGTATATTAAATTTTGTTTTAATAATATATGTATGAATAATTATTAACGTGAAAAAAAAAGATTAATTCAGAGTTACATTTATTTTAATTTTTTATGTACATTTTAAAAATGATTTTGCTACACAATTACTTATGTACACATTTTGTAAGTGAATATTAGATACAAATTTGAGCTCTAGATTAGGCATCGGTACTGAATTGAATTTTAATTCTTTTATATCCCTTATAACGTCCATTTAAATTTTAAACTTTTAATATTGAGTAGACTGCAACAAAAATAACACTTTTGTAGCTTCTAATCTCGATTCATAATCAACGTGTTGAATAATTTAAAACACAGGAAAATAAGTATCACGCTCAATACTATTTTGTTCAGGACCTACCAGTAAAATCTTGAGGAGACAACAAAGAAACAAGAACACACCAAGACACTTTCTCAAAATGAGATATAATGGTCTGAATAGCTCTGGTGACGTGGCCTCAAAACGGGAGGGAGAATGTGTGACGTAGTCTCGGGGAGAGGGTGAGAACGCATGACATAACCTAGAGAATGGAGGGTTTATGAGGAACATGACCTTGGAAAGGGAGGAAGAAACTTGAAGCAAGGAAGGTATTTTGCTGGTCAAATATAAATAAACAACACACATCGGAAAATACCAGTTGAGTGTCTCTCTACCACCCTTTTGCTTCTTGGCGACCCCTTACCGCCCCCTTGCAACTTAGGGCCCCTCCGCCCCCTGCGCAATCCCACCACCGACTTTGAGAACCACTGCATTAGACCATTCGACCACCGAAGTGAATTTCATGGTGGCTAAGAGTTTTTTATCCATGCTTGTGAGCATGTGGACTAAATGTCAATTTCTGTTGTCCAGTTGGCTGATGGATGACAGGGAGGCCGGGAAACATATTATGGGTTGGTGTATACTGACACTGGTTCTTTATAAATGGTTTCCCACACTCCCTCTATGCAAATATGTATACATTTACTCTATATTCTAACATAACTCATTAGTGTAATTAAAATGCCAGATGGGTAGTGAGATTGAATAATGATCAACACACTTTTATTTTGTTCTAACTCCCCTCTTCTGGATCTGGCATTGTATGTTTTGGCAAGTAAATTTAGTCAAGTTTGAATTAGCTATTATTTTTTTTTAAAGTTAAATATAATTTATTTGAGAACAAGATGAAAATGGTTGTTTTCAGTTCTTGATCAAAAGTAAACTGATAGTTGGGGTATTTTGGGTGAGTAAACAACCAATGTAAAACATTTTCACTTCTGACAAGTCCTTTGTTTTGTATTATCAGTCACACAATGAGCTTTAGAGAAAAAAAAAATCGGAGTTGTAAATATGCTTGGGTATGTGAGGGTAAGCTTTAATGGTTGTTGCTTACTCCCCTCCACTTCCAAAACTACCCTTATTTAAAAGGTAAAGCCTTAAAATTTGTCACCAGAGCTCAATAACATAGGGCATAACCAATAAACTTTTGCGGTGAAGAGTGGCATAACCCTCATCCTCATCAAGGGGCCGTAGGCTTCTGACCTAAATGATGGTGAGAACAAGGGTCATTCAGTTCAAAAGAGTAGTGGGGGAAGCTCATTAAACATAAAACAATGCTATTTGGTCAACATAATATGATTCTGATGTGTGACGATTTCTTGGACTTCTTAGATCACCCTTAATCAGTATGTCATCCTAGTATTATTTGAAGAAAACAATGGCTCAACTGGTGATGTAGCGTTTTACACGTGCACATTTTAAAACTGCTGGACCCTGGCTAATAACTCAAATGTAGTCAGTTTCATCAGCGTGGCTATCAGCAT
This sequence comes from Timema poppense, assembly GCA_902141375.1. Taxonomy (NCBI): domain Eukaryota; kingdom Metazoa; phylum Arthropoda; class Insecta; order Phasmatodea; family Timematidae; genus Timema; species Timema poppense. Next base: position 9,101 of record CABFOV010003605.1, read on the forward strand.
AGCTCTCTCTTGACTAATTGCTCCCTGGGTCTTAGCCATGGCTTCCTGTTTTTATTTTGTCTCACCTGATTACTTCTTTAGCCGGTATTTCATCCCTCTTAATAGGTCATACTTCACTTTAAGTAATCGTAGTTTTTTTTCTCAATTGTCTGCTGATCTTGATGAAACTGGTTCATTTCTGTCCTCATTGTCTTTATTTTGTCCTGAAATAATACCTCCACATCTTTTTCTTGATCTCTCTCGAGCTCTAAAATTCTGCCTTCTTGTTTCTTACTCCTTAATTCTAATTTTTCAGCTTGTTGAACTATCTCATCCATAAGATTTTTTCTAACTTTTGATTTAATTTAGCCTGATTCTCATGATTAAATTTTATAACCCTTAGTAATTTATCCAACCTGGACATTATATCAATCTGATTGCCGCTAAATTCAGGAATTGTCTCCTCCCCTAGCACATACTGGCTCGTCTGTCATTGTGGTAGTTGCGTCATTTGAAATGTCCTTAAGCGTTTCAGTTTTAGTTACCTGGTTCTGTCACCTCTTGGGCGCTTAATTGATTATCCAACTCATCGTTGGTTTCAATTTCCTCACATATGACACCCCTAGTACTTTACTTCCAAGCTTCTTGGGAATGTCCTTGATGCATTATAAATCTTTTCTCCCTTCCAAACATGTTCGCATTCAACCTAACCTCTATTACATGGTCATAACCAGCTGATCATTATACTGTCTCTGGTTGTCTCGCTATTCAGCCACTTTGAATTATATTATGCATAGTAACTCTCTCCAAGGAATTTACAAATCTTTCCCTAGCACTATCATGGATATGGTCAAATGCGCAATCATGAGAATTAGAATCCATATTTTACTCTGCTACACATTTCCAAGACCCGTAAATAATGGTCCTTATAACGTCAATTTTACTCATCAATTTGGTAACTAAATAACCTTCCTTATTCTCAGTTGATTGTCCATTGAAGTCAGCTCTCGGTATATTAATGGCTTGGTCCTTGATAGATGAGGCTCGATCCTCGGTAAATTAGAAGCTCAATCCTCGGTTGATGGGTGGCTTAGTCCTCAGTTGATGGGTGGCTTGGCAGTCTGTTCATAATGGCTCAGTCCTCTGTCATTGAGTGGATTAGTCCTCGGTAAATGAGTTGTTTGGTACTCAGTTGATGAGGGGCTTGTTGTCAGTCACCATCTCCTTGTAAGTTATTTATTTCGAATATCCTTTATCTTGTCACTTTATGCACACATTTAACAAGCTTCTGAGTCACATACACAAACATTTTAAAATTATTATTGCATGTGATTGATGGTAAGGTTGTGACAAAGAGAGGAGGTTTGCAGGTAGTTAATATTTATTTTTTAAATCATAAGTGAGCCTTACTCCCAGGTTACAGTCCTATTTAAAACATTACAAATAGAATCTTCCAAAAGAAAAATCACAAACACTCTCATTTTCATCTCTTAAAATATGGACCCAACAACCATTCTCCATACCTTTACCCAATCTTTCCTCGGCCGAGCCCTATGTGGTTCCATGAGAGAAACCAACAAAATACCTTACTTGAAAGATTTTATGGTTCTTACTGTGTGTATTCTGATGTTGCTCAAGTTAAGAGCTGGATTGTCCTTGCCACATGGCAAGATGGTTATTGCCCTTGCTAAAAATCGGTTACTGCCTACATGATTTCTTAAAATTCATATTTTTTATACTGGTTAATAAAAATTGCATCACAGTAAACAATCCACAATTGGAGGGCAAGGATATAAATAAAATAAATTATACCCAGATATGGCCTTATAGCATCTAAATATCAAGTTAGAATGAAATTGTTTCAGATATGTGCCCAGGGGCAGACAGACAGACAGACAGACACGGGGAAAGACAACATTGTGAAATTCACTTTTCGGGTTTGAGAGCAAATAAAACATACAGATTCATCATAATATTGAGGTCTAAGAGACTCTCATTTACAATAATTTCTCTTTATATGAGAAAGTAAATATTTAACTTTGGACCAACTCTGAGGAAATCCCCAATCCAGTAACCTGTTACATAACTATAAGAAAAGTATAAATACTATCTACCAGATAAATTATAAACTTATTAAATGAACAGCAAGTTGCTCCCTTTTGAGCACAGCCATTGATTACACGATGAAGTTGATGTACTAACCGACATACTCCTGAAATTATCTAGTACAGTGTGACAAAAAAAACTCATAGCTAAAATTAAAAGCTAAATGTCCCATTCTTATAATTGAAACATGACACCTGAACACGGGAATCAAACCTGGGACCTTCGGCTTAGTACGCCAACGCTCTAATCACTGAGCTATCCAGGAATCGTCCCGTGCCCAGGGTCATTCTTCACTCATATTTTAAGGCAGAGAATATAATGGACGTGCGGAAATTGTCTGTCGGCTACAAATGTGTGATTTTATTAATATCACGAGCTATCAGACAACGCAGCCACCTTAGACTCGGTAGTTGGCTTAATGCTTGGCGTACTAAGCCAAAGGTCCCGTGTTTGATTCCCATGTCCAGGTGTCATTTTTCAATTTTCAGAATATGATATCTAGATGGAGAATTTCTCACTAAAAAGCATAAATAATAGCTTTGGCTATTTGATTCTTAAATATGCAATCCCTTACAGTTATAATAATTGTACAAGTGACAGCAATAAGCCAACTACCAAGTCGAGGGTGGCTGCGTTATCTGATAGCTCATGATCTTATAAAAATCACACATTTGTAACCAACAATTTCCACACGTCCATCATAGACTCTGCCTTAAAATATGAGTGAAGAATGACCCTGGGCACGGGACGATTCCTGGATAGCTCAGTAGTTAGAGCATTGGCGTACTATGCCAAAGGTCTCAGGCTCAATTCTGGTGTCCAGGTGTCATTTTTCAATTTTCAGAATATGATATCTAGATGGAGAATTCCTCACTAAAAAGCATAAATAATAGCGTTAAACTATCTTGTTTCCATTTTTAACTAGACTAACTCTAATATAATTAACAATAATAATTTGTCTAAGTAACCATTTGATGATATAAATAGGAACTAATTTACTATGTAATTTGCTTAGGATGCAAAATCATCTGGAGCTCTGAAAAAGTCAAGTCGCTATCGCAGCCGATCTCTTTCTGCCTCATCTACGGATTCCTACAGTTCAGGTATAAAAATGAATTTCTGCATACAAATAGTTGATTGTCATTAAATAAACATTATTTCATAAAATTTGTATATTTGGTTGTAATTATGTACAGAAATTAATATAACAGACTTTTGATTAAAATGTCCACTAGTTTATGACTTTAATTTTAGAATAATGAGAATTTAATTGCTAATAGTGACTAAGGTTTTATTTCTCACCATGATCTAACATTATCTAAACTATTCACACAAAGAAAAATAGCAATCTTTTAAAACAACATAGTTAAAATATATATGGAATTCATAATTTTTTCTGTTTGAAAAACTATTATTTTTTTAATCTTATATGCTCCAGCAATAAGCAATTGCTAAGTTTGTAAATTTTGAATAGGGAATCATAAAAAAATATTATAATTCCTACTCAGTAAAGTTATGATTCTTGTCAGAACTCTTAAGAAAAATACATGTTAGCTGTTTTTCAAAACTCTATTAGAAAATCACAAATCATCATATTGCTTACAAACATTATTTTCAAATATATTATTAGTGATATTAATTTTATCTATCAAACAAACTCATAGTGATCTTCATATCCAGTATACTAGTTAATATTAGTTTCTTCTACTTAACTTCACCCACTTGTGTTTTCTGACTGGCAGGTTAGCAAACGACGAACCCACTAAGATCCAATAAATAATTTTTGTAATTCAATTTGTAACTACATTCTAACATTAACTTAACACTATTAAATGCTTAAACCAACCAAACAGTTTTGAAACAAATGGATTCTTTTTAATCTGTTATATAGAGCTTTTTATAACTCTCATACATATTTAACTTATTACAGCTTTAGACAGGGTGGTCACTCATCTGAAAAACCAAGAAAACTGTGAATTTTTGATTGAATTTTGAGCATCAATGAAAAAACCCTAAAAAAAGGTGCTTGGATTTACCTGTCTTTTGAGAATTTAAAAATAATAAGAGCCTTTATTCAAAGGTTTGAACAAATCAAGCTAAATGAATTTTCCTGAACTAACTGGGTATTATATTTCCAGAAAAATCACTACCGAACATTTTTCCAAACTGTCTGGTCTAACTAATAAAATTGTGGCTAGCATTCAGATAGGTAAACAAATTTTTGACAGATACAACAATTACTAAAACAATATTAGTACATTTAAATGTCAAGTTGTGTGATCTACATTTGTAATGTTTGATAGATTGTATTAATAGCTATAAAATAGCTGTAATATTATGGTAAAATAATATGAATGTTGGCCATAAAAAGTTTGTCTTTTATAAAACTATCTTTCTTACAGAATTGTACTATTAATTTATGTTGCTATTGTGTGAGGTGTAACCAGTAGTGGGGGAATTGAGGGGTGTCCCCCCTCTCCCACCGGAAATAATTCCCCTCCCCCTTCCCCATCAAGGTATACATTTGTCCACTATAGATTTATTTCACTCCCCTCCAATTCTTGAATATGAATCTAAAACCTCAAACTCTAAATGACTTCTAGAGGCATTTATTTTTGTAAAATTGCCAAAGAAAAACCACTTCAAACAATTTCTAATGGAAATTAAAAATAAATTGCCAGTGTAGTAGTTTCTAAGAAGCATCTTTTTTTTTTAATTGCTAGAAAAATACCACTTTAAATGTATTCTAGAGGCATATTTAAAAAATGCAGTTGTGGATTACGCTAAATAACTTGTAGACACATCCAATTTTTAAAAAATTGATGAAAGAACCACACCATATTGCTTTTAGAGGCATTCAATTTTCAATTATTTGCCACACTTCAAATAGCTTCTTGAGGCACTAAATGTTTAAACATTTCCATGCATAAACTACTCTCATTAGCTTCTAGGGTATTCATATTTCAAAAAAAAATAATGGGAAGACTTAAATAGCTTTAAAAAAATATAATTTACAAAAAATTTCCAGGTGAAAACCACTCTTTTATCTAAAGGTATCAAAATTTCAAAGATTGTTTTGGGATGGACCATTCTAAATAACTTGTAGAGGAGCCTAATTTTCAAAATAAGTCCAAATAAGGACCACTCCATATAGCTTGTAGAAGTGTCTAATTTACAAAATGTGTCCAAACAAGGACTACTCAAAATAGCTTATAGAAAAGTATAATTTTCATAAACAATCAAACAAGAAACACTCCAAATAACTTGTAATAGAGTTTAATTTCCTAAACAATCCAAATAAGGAACACACTAACTTGTAAAAAAGTTTAATTTTCAAAAAGTGTTCAAACGAGGGCCACTCTAAATAGCTTATACGGGCATCTAATTTTCAAACATTTTCCTATGTATCCTTACACGTGGAACAATTTTTATTATTATTTTTATTATTTCTCTCCTACATAAATAACATTCAGCCATCATTAGGTGTAGTACATATATACACATACTCCTGTTTAACTTGTCTACACTATACTCATTACTGAACACACATCACAAGTGGATTAATGACTTTTTGACCCATACTTTACAATTTTAAAATAAATTGTGACAAGGATATAGGGTAGTTCCATATTTGTACCCTGAATCTTTTTGAGGAAGGAGAGGAAGGAAGGGCCTGTGGTGGCTCATGACAAAATCTCCCAAGCAGAGACGACTTATCTTGAAGTAATTTAAAACATGATTGAGTTTGTAGGGTAATGATATTATTATGTTAGCTTTCAATAATATACTTATATAGGCATTGTGTAGAAATAATAATAATAATAATAAAAATAATAATAATACTCCTGGCTCAAGAAACATTTTCATTTGGAATCATTTTTTCAAAGTCTCACAACCGAAGGAAAAGCCTTTTGAAAAATTGGGAAAAATCATTAGTTTTTTCAGGAAAACCTGTGACTATGTATTAATGTATTAATTATGTATAGTTATATGTTATAGAGTTTGAGTGGCCACCTGGTTTCCTTTCCATAAACTTATATCAAATAGGAAAATTTCACAAAGAATTAATCTAATCTTAGAAAAAGAATTTTCTCGTGTTTCTTAAATTCCATGTAATCATTAAAATCCAAATCTGTATAATTTCCACAATTATTAATTTTTACTTTTATTTTAGCATCGTACACTGGAAGCAGTTCAGACGAAGACAACATCTCTCCCAGGGAAAAATCTCAAAAGAATAGCAAAGCATTTACAGACTTTTGTGTGAAAAATATTAACCAACATGCATTTGGCAGAAGAGAAATTGAAATTGCAGAGCAAGGTAATTTTTCTTTTGCAAACATTTAAAAACTTATATTCTTTATATGGAAGTTGTATGAATTGTTATAACAACTGAGTATTTACAATGCCTATTAAATCTGATTATAATGATATTATTAAAGTTGAACGAAAATATTTAGGTTGACTTTTTTTAATCACTGCGTCTTATCGCCTGTTTAGGCTATACACATATAAGATAATTTCTCCAATGGGATAGGAACAAGAAAGCTTTTTAGAGGGAATCTACCCACGTTTGCATGGAAGGAGAGGGAGAAACTATTTAGAAAAAAACAATACCACTAGGATCGACAGGGAATCATACCCAAATCTCCCTGTGTCATCAACAGGCCAGTCTTACACTAGAGTAACACCTTAGCTCATTCAGCTATTTATGTGGATTAAACTTTTTTTAATTTTGGATTAATACCACACATTTTTCTTGTCAAAAAATAATTTGCGCTAATTTTAGAACCCTCTTAGCTAAATTTATACAAGTCGGTCATGTCTTGCCTAAATATTTTTACCCTAGGAATGAAAAAAGTTTGTTATAATTTGATGTGGGAAGTTCACTTTCTAAATGCAAAGAAAAGTTCAAGTAAAGCTTGAAACATATAAAGCAAAGTTGAAGTCAAAGTACAAGGGTTTTGTGGTTGTCACATAACATTACTTTAAATTGTTTTATTATATGTTAAGTGCATCTAATAAAGAGAAAGTTGTAGAGAAAACCAAAATCACACATTATTTTCTGTTGATACATCTGGATTCATTGATTATTATACTATAGTCAATAAATAAGAGAAAATTATTATTATTATTATTATTATTAGCACCGCGTCATACTGCCCGTTCGGGTTATACGCACTTACGTTAATGTGTAATGGTAGGGTGATTGTGAGATGAAATGAAGGACCTACAGTTTAACGTAGAACCATGGTGGAGGCCTGGCATTCCCCACATTCACAAGATGTCTTGTCAGAGGTGAAGGAAGGGTTTGGTAATCAGATAGAGAAAATTAATATTGAATTGATAACAATGATGATTAAACAATCAAACACCATTTAGGTGTGCACTAAAATAATGATTGCAATAAATTGACAACTCACAAATGGTATTCTTAGGTAAGTTTCAAATAGGTGTGCTTTATTTCTCCAGGAAGACATTAGTTTATACATTCTCAACTGTTATCAGTAGGGTGATTCATTTGTATTAATCTCAGCTGAGCTATATTTATTGTTAGGTTTTCTTGGTGGCAACCCTTGGTTGGCTATCAACAACTGAACGCTAATTTAAATCGTTAATATAATGAAGTAGGGCTGAGGGAGATTTCTAATAGTAGGTGCACCAGCATTTGCTCGAACATGTGAAAAATTGTTTTTATAAAACGACCCCCGGCAAATAATTTGTTTAATGGTTGTATTACACAAATATTTTCTAAACACAATTATTTTACCAACACACATCCTAACCTCTAAATGGAACAAGCACAACTTACAATCCCTTGGCAAACAATTTGCCAATGCTAAATATTCGATCATGCCGATATTAGAACATGAGACTCAAAGCTCAATACACATGCACACTACTGACTGGGCTTAAGTTTCAGACTCGTCCTAGTGAATTTGGCTTGGATTCTACTCCTGCATTGGTTACCAACGGTGACAAAAAGTAATGAAAGTATAACTGTTTGACAACTGCACAAAAAAAAAAGTTTTTAATTTGTTAACACAAACTCATATATATGAGTTGTATTAATGTCAACTACCTTCAAAACTCAGTTTGACATCTTTTTGATAAAAATTTGTAGCTATGCCCATGGGTGTGTGTTATCTGACTTGACTTTTACTCAGGTGACGGGTTTAATACCCAGTTCAATGCAAATAGCATTTTTTTAACACTATGATTTTTCATACTTGTTCTAGCAAATACTATTTTAAACCTTCAAATTTCACTAATCATCCTTTTTTATTATATTTAATGGTTCTAGTTGTTATAAGCGCAATGTTAGTAAAGTGTAGACCAATACTAAATAAACAAATTACTTAGCAACTAAGATAACTGAAGGTTATAACCACTATCATTATGGTTAGGAATTAAACTTAAGGTCTTAAGGCTTAAAGTCTACACTAATACTTTTCACCGGCAACCCCAACTTCATCGCAAGAAAGTAATAAGTCTTCTTAATCGTGGTTTTGCTTCCAGATAAAATTATGGAGTTGTAGTGTGGCTAAATAACTTCAAAGAAACTTATGGTAGTAAGAAACCCGCTTATTTGCTATTGTTGAATACAAAGATGCCAAAACTCTTGACTACTTGTCCAATTGGTAAACATATTTGGGAAAGAACGAAGCAAGAAAGTGAATTATTTTTTAAGTACATTGGCCTTGACACGTTTAACTAGGTTTAAAGAACATTTTACATGGGTAAATTCATTTTAAATCATAGAATTTAATTTAATCATATGGAATATTAACATTATAACCTAACATCATGAGTATAATGACTTAGGGCGTTAAACTCACATTTCATTTGACTGTTTTTGACAAGGGCATCAGTGTTTTAATCCCAGCACTGTGGGTAGTTTTCTAAATTGGATTTACTGTTTTAATACCATATTTTTTTCGTGTTAATAGCTTGTCTAGAATAGTACATAGAAGCGCAAAAGCATGTCAGAATTGTCAGCCTGTTCGTTTGAAGGAGATGGACATGACCATCTCCTATGTTATCTATTTGCGCTTAGCGTATCAGAATTAAATAATGGTGTAATGGTGGCAATATTAAAAAAAAGTTTTTGTTCTAGGAAAATATATATTAAAATATTTTACATTTTACATTTCTTAATATATATATATATTATTTTTTATATTTAATTTTCATTTATTTACTTAAATATGACATTGCTGGTGTAGTAATACTTGTTGTAATTAATTTTATTCTATTTAATACTTTTAAATACACTTTAATGGGACTTTAATATGTAGTTATAACAGTTAAAGCTATGTCTTCCAACATTTAACTATAGAGATGGTCCTTGTTTAAATCGAAAACAAACCCAACGTGTCTAGTAAATGCACCTGCAAGTGCACTTATCAGTGCATATCCGAGTGATTGTAGTCATTACTTCTAAAGTTGCTATCCTTATCCCTAACCCATAGCTAAAGTCATTTATAACCAGGATGGCAGATTTTACCCTAAATGTTTTTTTTTATTTTTTCATCTTAAAACTTGGACTTTTAAGGTTTAAGTATATTTTGGGGGATTTAAATAATAATGTGATAATTTTATTGTGCCTTAAAATGCCTATTTTTGATAATTAGTGCTTGTTTTGCAAATAAAAGCCTTAAAATGCCTTTTCTTTCTCTTATTTTTTTTTTCTTTTCTAAATACTGGGAAACTATCTAGGAAGTCTCTTACATACCAATAATGTGTACTCTAACTAAGCCTTTCCTCGCACTTTCCTTACTCACCAGCACCTTTATGACAAGCGGTATTCCCTTGCACCTCACCCTCTGGGACCTTTGCCTTCTTCCTCACTCATTAGGCTAAGTGTCTCTCCTCCAATAGTGTACTTGCCATTCGGAAACTAAATCATAATGTCTCATCCCCTTGGATGTTTTCAGGAGGTAGTAACAACCCCTGTGTCCAGCATTCAGATAGGTTCAGACAAAGACTTTTTTTCTAACCCACGGTAGTGTCAGTTCAATTGTCGTGTCTTTTGTAACATAGCTGTTTGTAAGATATGTTTATCTATTTATTATTATTATTGGCATTGCATTGAACTATAGTTGTTTATTTAAATAAATCAAAATTGCCTAAATATAAAACTTGTAAAAATGTGTTATTCATTTTGTGGATTGGGGGTGATACAAATTTTATAAGGTATGGCAAAATAATTTTTGGTCAAGCATATTCCAAAGAAGTATGCTATTGTTTCAATAAGTTTCAAAGTTCATCAAGAACAGTTCTTCTAAAGATGGTTTTTATTAAATATTTATTCTATTGTTGTTAAAAAGTAGGCCTAAACCCCAATTGTTGCTTAACATTCAAACTAAGTTCTATTTCTTATTAATGGAATTCAAAGACAAACAAAATGGAAATGTGTACAAGAAGTGGTGTAGCGTGGGTTGCCAGCGCCAGGGGCAAGGCAAGTATGGCGCCCCCTAATCTGTGGACCTCTAGCACTCCCTGAGTCCCATCCAATTCAGAATCAAACTCCTTGGCCCCTAAGCACATGTATTGTATTTCATGAAAATACTTCCTTATTAAAGTAAAATTAATTTAAAGCTAGTGTACTTTAATTTATTTAATATCTCCTGGTTTTAATTTGTTCAAATTTTTCAAAAACAGTATTGAAATTACATTGAAATCGCTCTCAATTCACAATATTGCTGGGCTACTCAGTCTTTATTGACTCACTGTAGATACATTATGATTAATTTAAGTTTTGAGATACTTCTTTCATATTTGGATGTTGAAACAATGATAGTTAAAATGATTCTAAATGTCCCAACAAAGTTAGTCAAACTCTCTTGCAACTTTAACTTGTACAGCCACCAAAGCAAATCTAGAGCTGTTCAGTTAGCAATTGATTCATCAGGATTGACTTACATATACAAGACAATGTGGCACCGAAGGTGGTTATTACGGCATTCATAGCTGCAGCGTTCAACTCTGTGTACTTAACGCATGCATGCTGAATTTGGTTATTAGTAAAATCATCTTTTTCAGCATCTAACAATGTCTGGATTTGCAGGAAAGCAAATCACTTGTGAATTCTATTAATCTATTTTGTACATGTGGTAATTTCTGCCTTAAGCTGATCGATTTTTCTATTTGTTCTCTGCGTGTTTCTTGTACTAAGGTGATCACAATTTTGCTCACCAGCCATCTTCTTACAGCTTCCAACTCTTTTATCTGTAGGAATGTTGTACTTTTGCACATCTGCAGCACTTTCTGTTGCTTTTGATACTAGAGTCTCGTTTTTCCTGGCAAAATACAGCTAATGCTTTCATCTTAAGCACATATTGGCTAAGCGCAAGTCCTTCTTGCTGTAGGTAGATATGAGAATCTTTCACTTCGGTTAGTGCTGGGTACCAAAAATACAAGAATGAGAAAAAAGAATAGGCCATGATGCAAACTAACATACTTCCTGCATCACCCTTGGTTTGAGAGGTTTCGTCTGGCCCATCTCTCAACACTTCCAAAGCATGATCTATTATTTCTTCTGTATACTTAGCAAGTATGCTTACAACTTGATGCTTTTAACTCCATCTTGCGTCACATAATCGTTTTAAGTGAATTGGTACATGTTCCTTAAGAACATCCCTCCTATGAGTGGAGCCTGAGAAGAATGTGTACACCTTTTCCACAGCGCCAAAGAAAGTCTCAGACTTTGTCCCAACACCAACTGCATGCACACCAACAAGGTTGAGCAAATGGTTTTTACATGACACAAACACTGCTTTAGGATTAATATCCAAAACAGGTTTTGTACACCACTAATGTGTGTCCAGCCATTGTCGTATCCTTGACCATAGCAGTGCTCCAGCATAAGAATATCCGCTTACAACTTGTCACAAATCTGTTTTATAATGGCATCAGCTGAGTCCCCATGTAACTGAATAAAGTCAATGGAAGACTGATTCTACCATAATGACTTTGATATCTTCAATGTGCACATCGAATAACTTGGGACATTTGGTCAATGTGAGAAATACCTGGAGTACTATCAAACACGATAGCAAAATATGTGGCCTTTGCACTTTTTTGGAAGATGGCTGTTCTAATCTGATCATCGAGCAGGCTTCTGAACTTTATGAAGATGCTGACTGGCAAATGGGTCATATTTGGCACATAACTTAAAGGTTTCTAAGAAATTTCCACAATTACTTTCTATGCTTAGATCTTCTGAGTGACCACATAATGGTAAGGTTTGCCTGGCCTGATACAGCACACAATCAAGTATCCTGGCTAAAATTGCCTTCCATATCTCAAATGACTTCTGCTGTGCAAGCTGAGTAGCAGCATCAATAGTCTCTTGTTTCTGTAGCCGCATTTCAAATTCTGTTCATGGTGTAAATGCATTGAGGGGACATGAACTGCACTCATGCTTTAGTAATCTTGGATTTAGATTTCCGCATGCATTAAATCTACTTGGCTTTCAATAATAACTTTTCCCTTTGGCCTTCTGAAAAAGCACGCAAGGAAAGCAATATGCAACACAGTTGGCAGGGATAAACACCAACCATGTCCATAACATAGTCTTAACATTGTCCAAATCTGCCATCACCATCTTTTGGAAACTATTTATCCTTATTCTGCAGTTCAACTGTCCGTCTCTTGATAAGTTCAGTTTTCAAAATTTTATCCACAGTTTAAGGCCAATGGCCAATATTAGTGAAAACTTTTAGGTCACTACTCTCTGGCAGAATATTTGGCTGTATCTCCTTCTAAAGCAACCACAGGAATGTCCACAGGCACAGGATCAGGTTCATGAGGCTTCTGTGGTGCTGCTGGTGAGCCTGATGTACTTTCATCACGGTTCACAAGAAACCTGTCAAGGCTTCCAGCTTGCTTAGATTGTTTCTCCTACTCTATCTTCCTCCTCTTCCTGCCTTGTGCACTCAATTCTTTTTTATTTGGCATCATGGCTGATATCAGTGATATGATATGTGTAGTATTCTGAAAGAAAAAAAAATTGAAAAAAAATCACCCTTATGCCTTGCTCTTTTTATTTTTATCACACAGCCCCTTCATTGTGTAACCATATCTTCACTTTCCTAAATGTTTAAACCATTAAAAAAATAAATATACTGTAAACTTGCATGGAGTCAGTCAGAGGGGCTGGTGTTGGACACTTTGTAATGATAACTAAAGAATGCAATGCTTGCTATGTCAGCTAATATTTGTACGACAGTGTAACAATGACAGTTTCTTATTAAAAAAATATACAGCTGGGTTCCTTACTTTACCTTATTTCCTTATCGTGGTAACAGAAATGTAAAAATCACATAGACTTGAAATGGAAAAGACAAAAATCAATGTCTAACTTTTCTACTGAACTCCCTTTTTGAAAAAAGTTTCAAATTCTTTTGACATATGGATATCTTTATAATTTAGTTGTGGATAAGTTAAGATAATTAAAATTATGAAAATCACAACTACTTCAAAATTAAGGATAGTTTACTTTAGCCAGTGTTGAGTTAGTCTCAAGAGCAAGAGCTGAGAGCCCTAATTGGTGAGCGTGTTTTTCCACTGCTGTTGTGCAGGAATCAGCTGAGAAATCAATGTTACAGTCTCCCAGTGTTGTACATTCTTGACCAGAGGGGGATTTATTACTCTGGCTCTGCCTCCTCTAAACACTAAATAATTTAACGTTCACCTTTCCTACCTTAATTTAACCCTTCATACACCAATTTACATAAATACCATATATTTACATTAACATATGTGCTATCTGGGGAGTAACACATAAAAGGTTCTTACATTATTAGATTATTTTTATAAAGTAGCGCCTAATATCAATAAATAAACACAGCAACTCTAAAACATATACATGCACAGACACACTTGTAGCACATCAGTAACACTATTGCAATTCTAAGTTTCTAAGGAAGAAGCGGGTAAACAGTCTGCACTCTTGTCTCCAACACTAATGCCTGCATTGTTCTACAATGCCATCCTGTAACTAATAACTACTGGCCTTGAGACAGTGGGGGGAGGGGAAAGCAGACACTATGATATTATATGGCCCAGTCACCACGTCTACTTCCTCCACCATCTTCGCCATTAATGTTATTGCATGAAAGAAAACAGCAAATCACAACAATCACACACATATTAAACTTCATTGATTAAAGCCGTACAATTATTTTACCTGGCAGAGAAAAGAAAAATCATCATTCTAAATTTGCCATCATTAATATCTGCCACTGTAGCCATGTGCCTACTAGGCCTACGCATAAATTCGCCCCGGTTTGTAAATGATCATGAACCGAGACACTGTTTCTACAAGCTGTATGTGAAATAGCTACTACGTTTTTCTTTTGAAATTTTGCACCCGGGGCAACCGCCCCTAAGCTCCTTTCCCTCTCCATGCTACGCCACTGTGTATATGATCATATTATAACAATCTTATCTAAAAAATGTAATCTTAACTCTCGTGTTGGGTTATTTTTTTGTTAATTTATGGATGAAAATTTTGGTTCATAATATTTAGCTTGTCTTAAGTTTTGCCTGATGACTTCACAGGATAAAATAGGAAGAGCAAAACATAACAATGTCTAATTTTATATTGTTTGCATTTAATCATTTTTTGACCAATGAAATATGTTAGGTTCGGTATAAGGTATTGATACTCAAGGAATCATCTGTTCCCTCTGATTTTACCCAGCAAGATCTTAGGGGGAAACACATGAAATTCTTGGAAAACGTTTTTATAATATTTCTAGGGCTTAGGTGATGTTGATTCCAAATGCAAGCATCAGCCAATTATGGCATCATCGGCTAAGCTTATTATTGTAATTTGATTTACCAATTTGTAGAACCAATCTTTTTGTTAATGGCCCGCACATGCCAGGTACTGGTGACTCATCATTGTTAATCTCTTGGTTGACAACCTAGTCCTTTGTTCTTTTTATACTAGGGGGGGGGGGGG
>CABFOV010003605.1:24171-42943 GCA_902141375.1 Timema poppense
TGTTTTTTTTTTGGGGGGGGGGGGGGGGGGTTGTTCTTGACTAAGTAAACAGTTACTTCTTACATTAATAGATAAGGAGGAGGGGATTTGGTTGAGAATAGAAATGAGACAGATTATTTGAGTGTGAGAAGAAGTATGGCAGATTGGAGGTCATTTATCTTTAAAAGGTCAACCATCAGATGTCAAAACCTAGAAAGGAATATTCAAGGTAAACTAAAACTGGGGAAGACTCAAAGGCAACTAAAACTAGGGAAGGGTTAAAGGAAGCTATGACTGAGAAAGACTCAGGGAATCTACAACTAGGGAAGATTTAAGGGAATCTAAAACTAAACTCCTCTCAACTGTTTCAAAACTGCATCATGGATTCAGGACTTTTCCTTTCAATACTTGAATGTATTAATCAGTAGTTACTTAAAACATTATTTGATGATTAATTATATCTAATTAAATTCCATTTAATTTAACGGAAGACATATTTTTTTCTTATTTTATTCCAAAACTAATATACTAGCCATAAATGCGTGGATTTCAAAATAAAAATGTTCATATGGAATTATTAAAAAATTAACTGTGAAATAAGAAGAGTCAATTTAACTTAAACTAATCATTTGAAATCTGGTAGTGTTAATGCTAATGTTAATTATACTTGAATTAATTCTAAATTTATATCTATACTTATAAGCAGATTGCACAAGAAATAAGATAAAATTAAAAACAGTTCTAATATATATGTATATATTTTTCCTTAACATTGTATAAATTCAATAGCTACGTATTAATATGTAGATAGAATCATAAACTAATGCTGGGTGGTTAATCAAATTTAATTTACTATAGCATACATACAATATACAAATAATATTCAAACAACTATTTATCCTACCATTTAGGATACTCATATTTGTTGTGGAAGGACTGTACTATTATTTTAGCATTGTTACAGGGGTGAAGTCCAACAACAGGGAGGGAAAAATGTTAAATATTTTAGTACTGCTAATTTGGTATTCAAAGCTTAGATGTTGTCAATCATTCTAGCTTATCTGATGTAAGTTGAGGTAAGTGAAATATTTTTTAAAGCAGGAAATATTTACTAAGATTCTGGTTCGGTTTATTTTCAAAAATGTGTAATGTGTCACAGCTATCAAAAAAGTCATAGGTTATCAGTTCTAATTTTACTCCTTGGTATTTAATTGTATGTTAGATAAAAATTTGTTAACCCGAGTTGCTTGTACCAAAATATAATTACAGAAATTACAGCATTTAACTATTTAAGAAAGTACCCTTACATAAATTGTCTTAAACATAATAATAATTTTGAGCTTATGACAAGAAATATAATTTCATTTGTTCAAATTAATACATTAGGGTAGCAGGCCACTATAATTATATATTAATTAAAACACAGCTACATTTTAAAAACACATTACCTTGAGAATAGAAAATAAAATGAAACACTTGAAATTTAATATTGGCCTAATTCGATATATTTATTTATATATATATATATATATATATATCGACTTGAAACACTTTAAATTTAATTAAAATTAAATTAATAATTAATTTAATTTTAATTGGTGTATGAAGTGTTAAATTAAGGTAGGAAAGGTGAACGTTAAATTATTTAGTGTTTAGAGGAGGCAGAGCCAGAGTAATAAATCCACCTCTGGTCAAGAATGTACAACACTGGGAGACTGTAATATTGATTTCTCAGCTGATTCCTGCACAACAGCAGTGGTAAAACACGCTCACCAATTAGGGCTCTCAGCTCTTTCTCTTGCTCTAGTGACCAACTCAACACTGGCTAAAGTAAACTATCCTTAATTTTGAAGTAGTTGTGATTTTCATAATTTTAATTATCTTAACTTATCCACAACTAAATTATAAAGATATCCATATGTCAAAAGAATTTGAAACTTTTTTCAAAAAGGGAGTTCAGTAGAAAAGTTAGACATTGATTTTTGTCTTTTCCATTTCAAGTCTATGTGATTTTTACATTTCTGTTACCACGATAAGGAAATAAGGTAAAGTAAGGAACCCAGCTGTATATTTTTTTAATAAGAAACTGTCATTGTTACACTGTCGTACAAATATTAGCTGACATAGCAAGCATTGCATTCTTTAGTTATCATTACAAAGTGTCCAACACCAGCCCCTCTGACTGACTCCATGCAGGTTTACGGTATATTTATTTTAATGGTTTAAACATACACAGGATTTATCGATTTATGTGGGGAGTTGCTAGGGTGAGAATATTAGACCTCAAAACACAAAAAATCCATATGAATATATGTCCTATGTTCAATGGTTCCTGAAATAAGGCCCACAAAGTTTCTGCTGGCATTGTTAATAGCCCTACTTGATATACCCCTATAGACTGAGCATACATCCCGGTTTGACTGAAACTGTCCCGTTTTAAGGGGTACATCTTGACGTCCCGGCCAGTTTGCATTTTGGTCCTGGTCAAACTATCACGCATGCACACATATACAGAAACACAGCTCACACTTGATGTTACCTACTTGACCTAAAACACTGAAGATGGAGACATAGCTATAAGGTGGGCCGAGAGATAGTACAATAACTTTGTTAGTCAGAGTGAGAGGTAGGCATAAGTTAGAGCTGGGGTGCTTAGACTCGGGTCACTGTTTGGAAGCTGTTTTATTGACTCGGTATCATCCCACTAGACGTTCGAAGATAAGATACAATAAAATTTAAAATAATAACTCCATTCTTTAAAAAAGTATATTCTAGGGAGGAATATGAATGGTTTAATAAAACCTATAACTAGTTTAAGCCAAGCACATGATCATATGTATGAGAAAATTTCCATTAATAAATATTTTTCTTAAACTAAAAAGCACTTGCCTATATGAAACTACTTGTACGGTAGAGAGGTTAGTTAATTACCTTTTAGATATTGGTATACCAGCTTAGGCTGTGAGTGAGACTATTAAATATATACTAAATTGAGATTCAGAAGCTATATTTACAATATTACAACTACATGGTAGACCTTAAACAATTATTTTAAAAACCATGCATCATTCTTATAAAGGATGTTACAGAATAAAATTACATTATACTGATAAACAGGTATTTTTTAAATATACATATGAAACTGAAGCTAGACTAGTTTTAAAAATGGATAAACTCTTGTTATTAACACCAATATACCAAACATTATAGAATGCCCCAGAAAGAGCTGAGAGCTAAGGGTAAAACAACACCAACCACTTAACAGATGATAACCAAGAATTCTTATTTATTTTGTTTAACATCTTGTCTTGGTCAAGTATAATAAAGCTCAATTCTTAAATGGTCTTCACTTTTGAAAGTTTGCAGGATATTGGCTTTTATTCTAAATTGTTACTTAAATTTGAGGTAAGAAATTATTGAAATTAGTTTATTAACACACAAGTTTCCATAAATTAATAGTCGTAAGCATATTATGTCCCTCAAATGGCAAAATAATTATTTTAAATGTTTGTACATAAGTGCAAACACTCTCCGAGCTATTGCAATGTTTGTTATAGAAATGCCAGGAATCATGGCTCTCCGCCGCCGAGCAGGAGATGACAAACCCTTGAAGAATGCAAAAATAGTTGGGTGCACACACATCAATGCTCAAACTGCTGTAAGTTGTGGATGTGAATAATATTGAATTGACTTACTACATTTTGCTATTTAACAGAAAAGTTGGAGGTGGGAGGAATTACTAATATGTATTAGGTTGGCTCATGAATCTAGCGCATATATATATTCTCTTAAAAATCATAATTTAACATATATATATACCCTTAATAATCATAATTTAGCGGTAAGATTTTGTTAATTATTTTATGATTTGTTTTTGCATTACAATAATTAAACTAAATCATATTTTGGTTTTAGCTTGCTATTCTTTATTGTATACCATATTAATAAAATTTATAACAACATTAGTATATAAGTGAATCCCAAAAACATATTTAGAATTTGCAATTTAATTTTAAAACTAGTTTATACTTTTTCCGGTGTACTAGGAAAATTTACTTGAATGTGTTATAGAATTTTAAGTTATTATATACATATATAATGTTATGTAGGTATATTATATGTTATGGTGATTATGCAATGAGGTAGCAATGTGGCATCCCGTCATTGCTGAATCCTGACAAGACTAGGCGTGGTTCGTTAGCAGTGTAAAATGATGTAGACAAGCTATAATAAATCTTAAAATATGTATGTAGTTTATAGTGTCACTCAAGTCTTCAAAAAGTAAGAAATTAATATGATGATCACCGTTTTTCATCCAGCTCTTCCCTTGAAACAGACTGGCAACATAGCTGAAAATTTTCATAAGTTCAAACAAAGATACACACTTATTATGGAAGAAGTAGTAAAAACAAAAGCTGAAGAATTTACTAAAATAGTAATTCTACTAAACTTGGTTTTGTGAAAATGAACTTTAAGTCTACAATACATTTAAATATGCAACAGGAGATGATAAATATAGACTTAAAACTGCATCCAAAAAAAATTTGACGCTTACTGCCAACCACTAAAAATCTAATTTTTGAGATGTATAAATTCTTCGATGTCTGGTAGAAGAAAGGACAGACGTTTGATATAATTTTAACGGAACTACAGACAACTGCATCTATGTGTGCGTTCAAGGGAGAAGATTCACTCATCAGGGACAGGATAATCCTGGGTATCCAAGATAAGAGCCTTAAGAATATGTGCCTCAAGATTCTGACCTAACCCTGCAGCGCAGCTGAAGTCAGCAGACTACCCGTGAAAGCCCTTCATGAAAGAGATATGGAAGGAGAGAAAATGTATAATAAAAGTGTCAAATTTGTGAAAAGGCCTGATAATAATAGACCTGTTGGAAGTGCAAGTGCTCATAGCTATAAATGAAAAAGTGTGGTTACACACAAGCTCATAGCTTGTCCAGCATTTAGGAAGGTATGTTCTAAAAGTCACACAAAAAGTAAGAACTAAAAGTTAATTTTAAATTTCACAACCCAGATCATTCTGTTCTCACAATGTTTATTTATTAAGCTAATTTAGTATAGTTTAAGTAAAAATACATAAAATAAATATATAATTAATTGTAAAATAAGCTTTAAATTATTCACTAATTAAATACATTGAATTATGTTTAGGTATTCTAGTCTAGTCACATGTATTATCATGTATGGGGCAAACACATTTAACCATTCTTTCAAATTTAGGCATTTCAGCATCGATAGAGTGGGAAGAGAGGGGGGAGAGGGGTAAGGCAGGTAATGAGGCTACTTTAACCGTTGTTGACGGTAATTCTTGTTTTTCTTTAGTAGAAAGGATTGTGGAGTTTTAATAGTGTTCTTTATAGTTTTTGTTTTAACACTAACGACTTATTAGTCATGTTGATTTTATATAATTATACATTAAAGATTCCCAAAAGTCAGGAGTGTGAGTTCATCATTTCAAGATGATTTAGAAGGAAAAGGTAAAATAAAATATATGTTCTTATAATTTACTTAATCAGTGGCGCACCCAGACACTTACTTTGGGGGGAGGCATTCAATCAAGGCTGTAGCAAGAATTATATTTTGATGGGGAGAGTGGGTTTGGGGTTGCACAGCCTCCTAAGCCCTGAAGGCCGATAATATTTAAGAATATAAATGGTTTTATAAATAATTTTGAGTAGTTTTATAGTAATTAAGTCATTTAAATAATACAAATAGTATCAAAGCTATTATTTGTATGTTTTTTTCAACTGTTAATTTTGTGTGTAACGGTAAACATTTTGAATATTAGGCTTAAGTCTGAAGCCTGGTCTAAAAATGCAGCATATACATTCAACACATCTTCAATGTTAGTTATACTTAATATTATTTAAATTTCTATTAACATTATTTGTGGTGTCGGGGAAAGAGGGGGAAGGACCCTCTAGCTCTTGGGTGCACCACTGCTTACAGCAAAAGATATGTGTATCTATCTTATCAATGAATCAATGACGTACCGATAGAGTATTAATAGTCCGAAATAAACTCCCCTATGTTAGTCAGAGTTTATGCATCTAAATAGCTTCTGGAGCATAAATTCTCAAGTTGGGAGACTCGTTTGTTTCCAAGCAGCATTGTGTGAGATAAGTTAGGCTTTATAAAATAGTTTTAATTGCATCGTGAGTTGGCCAATCCACCCGATTCCCTCTCCCCAAGATCTGATGAACACTTGATCGATGTATCACTTCATTTTACTCTTATTATGATTGTTTGCTTTGAGTATTGCTAGCTGTGTGCTTTTAATTACACTAGGCTTATTGAATAGGATCTGTCTCTCTTATGCATTCAGAAATGTGCCCATACCATTTTTAGCCCCGACATTAATATTTACTTAAGTTTCTAACCATGTAGATATCATTACAATTTGAGGACCACCTATGTGATCTAGTGGTCATAGGTTCTTGCTACGGACCCAGAGGTCCCGAGTTTGATTCCCGGTGCATCCAGATTATCTGGGAAGCAGTGGAACTGGAATGTGTTAGATTCAGCCTAGAGTGGATAAATAAGGAGCTACTTGAATAAAGTAGTAGTGGCTCCGGTATAGAAAGCCAAGCTTAATGGCTGGAGTCATCGTTGTGCTGACCACACGACATCCTCTATCCGCAAGAGTTGGCACTAATTCACCAAACAGTTTGGTAGCCACTCGGTAGGTATAGCCTTAATGCGGGCTGACACTGTGGAGTTAAATTTATTACATTTTGAGTGGATGGTAATCATTGTTATGGATAAATAAAAGGAAAGAGAATATGGGAGTGGAAGAAGCAGGGCTCAAACTTTCCTTAGATAGCATACAGTTAAAGGGAAATAATAAATGTTCGAGAACCACTGTTCTATATGGACACATCTTCAAATATATCCCTTGAAATAATCCCTTTACGTTCTTGGACAATGGTGGTTGAGGGTCCTCGGCCCCCAAATTTACATTGCAACTTTTATAGAGTACAGTATACCTATTAATTTTCCTCAGAATACACCACTGTTAAGACTAAAAGGTGACTTATTTTTGCAAGCAAATACTTAAATGTTGCATGTAATGTAACTACTAAAAGGGGTTTGGTTTGTTAAGTTATAAATATTTTGGTTAAAGAAAGCATATTTTATCTGTATCTCTTTTAGAACTTGCAATAATATTAATTCTTAATAGCAGTATTGTATCTAATCTCATATTTTGGTTACAAAGAATATTACCAATGAGAGTTACAAGTTAGTACATGTTTTGTAGTAAAACTTGTAGAAGGTCATGGAAGGAACTTCTGTTATTTCTGTTGAATACAACTCTTTTAGTTGTTTATTGAAGAAACCACCTCTGACAAGATATGTATTAATCACAACTTGTGAATGTGGGGAATGCCAGGCCTCCACCGTGGTTCGGATTCCATATTAAACAGTAGGTCCTCCATTTCATCTCGCAATCACCATCCATTACATGTTTGCATAAGTGCATATAACCCGAACGGGTAGTAATACATGGTGCTAATAATAATAATGTTGAAGAAATGTTGGATGTCCCTACAGAGGGCTGTGAAAGTGGACCTTGATGACCCAACTTGTGCCAAGGCAATACCTACTTGTTTTATGTTGATTATATGGATTCATAAACAAATAAGCTAATGTGTGTGTATCACTTTTGCAAGATGAGTGGTAGTCATTTTTAACTATAGGAAAATTAAACTTTCTTAATATACTTTTATTTAGCTTTCCGACCAAGTTCCATAAGGGCTGGTTTTCCTTCTTTAATCCATTGAAGTGTGTAACCTTTAAATTCACCAATCTCATACATTTATTTTCTAAACAAATATTTTCCATTGCGTCTTACTAACCGTTTGAGCTATGCACACATGCACAAATTATGCTAATGGGTTTGGGAAAGGGAAAGCTGGATTTAAAAGAAGTGTATCTGCATTTAGATGGAGGAAGAGTGGAAAACTATTCAGGAAAAACCATTTTCAGTACACCTGATTGAGATTCAAACCGTGATTTCTCTGTCATTGAGTGTCTAGTCTACTGGGAGTGATTCGCTTATATCATTTGACCATCGAATCATGTATGTAAACTATATGTGATACTAATGCACAAAATGAATATTTACTTATTCAAACCACTACATTATGCAGACCTCAATTTCAAGATAATCCTAGCACTATTTTTACTACAGTTTATGGAATAGCTCTAAGGGATTATCCATGAACAACGTAGCATTTTTTCTTAAATCCTTCATGTAGACATTTAGCCCCCACATCATTCCTAACAGTATTATGTGGTTTACAATGACACCTAGCGAAGCAACAACAGAATAATTAGTGTTGAATGACTTCACTTGTATACCCACTAGAAAACATGTCAAGAACATGCATTACTAAACAATCATGACACCAAGATTATTGGAAGTCATGAAATCTTGTCTCATTCTTTGTCTACACATTGAACTAAGTGTCCGAAGATTGATTTCTGTCAAAGCCGATAAATTTAGTTCACCTTGTCAGTAATGAATTATCAGCCGAGTGACAGTTTTTGTCTCTGTTCTAGGGTTAAGTTAATTTGTATATAATGTGCTTATATGATTAGTCCACGTTTAGTTTGATAAATACAGACTTAGCATTTTCTTATTTTATTAATGGCATCACATCTCAAATATTATTTTTAAATAATAAGAGGCTTATATTAGTCTTATCAATATAAAATTGGGAATCTAAGCATTTAAATAAATACAAATTTCTGGCATTTTATAAAAATTATTTTACAAGTGATTTTTTAAAATTATTATTAAGATA
This sequence comes from Timema poppense, assembly GCA_902141375.1. Lineage (NCBI taxonomy): Eukaryota > Metazoa > Arthropoda > Insecta > Phasmatodea > Timematidae > Timema > Timema poppense. Next base: position 32,978 of record CABFOV010003605.1, read on the forward strand.
GTTATAATTATTATTTGTGACACAGCTCCTAAACAGTTCTTCTGAAGGGTTATTCAGGAGTTGTCAGCAGCTCATGGGACAGCACGCTGAACAAAATGAAGTCCTCATGGTGTTTGTCTATAAATAAAGATGAAACTAAAACAAGTTATTAAAATTAATTGCATGCATAATTATTGCAATAGTTATGCACAATTAGGCTCTTCTTTCACTTATTCATACATCAAGGCATTCGATATTCAGCTTGTCACTTTTGATATACACTAACAATAGGCTCTACTACAAAATAACTAAATTGTTATCAAAGTCGACCGCAAATAATAATACTTAGCACCACGTCTTACTATCCGTTTGGGCTATACGCTTAAATACTAGTTACTCCAATGGGTAAGTAATTGTTAAGATTGAAATAGAGGAAGTAAGCCTTCATTTGCGTGGAGGGATAGTGGAAAACCATTTAGGAAAAACCACCCCCAGTTCACCTGAGCGAGATTCGGACCTCGATGTCCCCATCCTCGGCAATCTAGCTCAACACAAAACTTGCGCGTTGTCTAACTACGCCACCGAGGTGAGTCATCTCAAATAAAATATTTGAATTTTAAGTTTGTCCCTCCAAAATCCTGTTACAAATAATCTTTTTACCTGCAATAGTATCTCCAAAAATGTATAATTAGTAAATCTTTTAGGCCTAATGTGTGAAGCTTGCTAATAAAATTAAAACAACAGAGTTATCTTAAATAAATAAATTGTGTTAAATAGATCCTACTTAGATAGAATTGTTATTTAGGTTTAGTAGAAATGCAGTTAGGCCCTAATTGGTTTAGTTGCCATGAGAAATGTATACAGACATTGTGCTACTGCAATATAATTGTAATCACAATAACCAGGGTTGTGGATTCGGTAGGCTATACCTTCGACTCCAAATCCTATATTTTTCTACTCTCTGACTCCTCCATCAGTGGAAAATGTATATATTGATTAGCAGGTAATAAAAAATCTAGTATGGTAAAATAATTGTATTATAGTAAATGTATTACTAATTAGTACATATTAAAATAAAATACTAAATACTCAATTGGTAACACAGGAAATTTCATCACACCACGTGAATCACTAGGCTACTTAGGTCCATAGAACATAAAATATATATTTTTTATTGCAATTTCTGAAAAAGAAAACGTTCCTTTATTTATATTAAAGTAAATATGCATTTAACTTTGCATTTAATAAAAAAATAAAAATAGTATTTAATAAAAACAGAGGATATATGACTACCTTGAAACCAAAGCATATACAAACTTTAGTCTAACAGAACATAATTCATAATTATTTATCCTAATTATAATTTACAAATTTTTGTTTTGAAGTCGGACTCGGTACTTTTGTACCGATTCCTACTCTAACCCCCACAGCCCTGACAATGACTCTATAATAATTAATTGCTGTTCCTAAGTTATCATCAAAGTACTGTGAATATTTAGTGAGAGAAAACATTTTTGCTGTCTAATGGTTCAAATTTTATTCTCGTGAAGCTTAGGCCTACTTGTAAAGTTCTCTATTATCTTTGATCCACTGGGCTCTTAACAGGAATGTGGGTGCAATAACTGTATGTAACTTCAAATACTAGGAAGGTCAGAAGTGCAGAAAAATTAAGGGTTTATCGCCAACAGTGTAGAAATTCTCTTCAGAACATAGGATATGGTTGACTGGTCCACATGTCGTAGATCCTCACAATTAACCTACAAATAGTACAACATAGCTATTAGGGGAGTTATGTGTATTCACCTTACCAGATAATATATTTTATTTCACATGAGAAACCAAATCATTAAAAATGTATCAGTTTTATTATACTCACAAGAAAATGGTGAATCCAACAATACTCTAATTATAGGTATTTGAAATTATTTTATTTTTACATCTAGAAAACTCAAGTCCAAACCAAGATTAACTCGTCGTTTGAGCCATGCCACCTCATGATATGATGCAATCTTATAGCATAAAAGTCAAATAGTTTATTTTATGAATATTAATTGAGATATGAATTTATCATTGAATGGAATGGTAACAAGGTAAGATCAAATCAGCTGTATAATTACAACAAGGAAGGTTGGGTAGAGCTTATAATTTAAATAAATTTATTAATAATCTTGAGTTTAGTATCATTGGATTCCCCCCATTTTTTTAAAAAGTATAATGATAGCATACATTTTATATTATTCAGGTTTTATACAAGAAAAAGGTTGTCTAAAATGTATGGATATTCGGTATCATCTCCGTCAATACTTTCACCAAGTAATAAAAATGGCATTTCCAGTTTTTATGTTTTGCATTCACATAAGGCAGACTTAAATCTTAATTTCAAATTGTATTAGACAAAAAATAAGTTGGTCTTAGGCTAGGCCATCATAATTTTGTAGGCATATGCAACTTAAGATTCACAGAAGAAGTAAAATGTAACATTTATTATTCTAAAACACCTTTTATCAGCATATACTTTTTGATAAAAGTTTGTTAAGAAAGATTAGTTTGGTTTATCTGAATATTAATATGGTTTATGAAACATTAACAGGCCTTCATCAAATAATAATAGTTAAGATAGCATATTCCCTTAAAAATGATAGGCCTGGATGCTATGTATCTTAACTTATAAAAAGTGAGGTATTTACACTTTTCAATTGCCGAACTTGTTTAAACAATTATTTATTCTTAACTTACACAGATTGTCAACTATTTGGCCTGCTAAACTTGTAATTACAGTTGTATACTTAAAAGATAAGCCTTAATTAAAATCATTATTCTTCACGGCTACAAGATATTTGAATAAAAATAACCCAAAACTTTGAAACTTATCACTTAGGCCTTATTTTAGTTTGAAAAATCATTTGATTATATTTGGGTGATCATAATATATTTTCCTATTTGCTATTTTAGGTATAGATTTATTTTTAGCCATTTTATGTACATTGGGGTGGAAAATGTAATAAAATATTTGTGTAGCTACTAGAACCAATGTGGCACATAACCTCAGCAGCATACTTGGATTATCTCATTTAATATTAATATCAGCGTTGCTTTGTTTTGGATTTAATATAAATAAAACACAGCTATTATCATGGTTACATGGGAGTGTTGTATTATTATCCCTACATTCACATTCTAAACATAATTAACATTAATAATATGACATGCAAACTTTTACTTACCTTCGAACGAGATTGTTGACTTCCTACTACGAGCTATTGAACCCCTCGATACATTTCTCGGTGGCATACGAGACTCGCCGAATGGAAAATCATTCAAAAGGAACTCAGGAATCGCACTTTGCTTGTAAAGGGAGTTGACCGTGGTGAACGAATCTTTCAAAAGTTACAGAATCCCTGTGCAGGTCAGTTTATTAAAATGCCTCCATCTTCCTCTCACTTGAATACTTTCTGTTACCTGCTCCTCCCATCTCTTTCTTGGCCTCCTAAAGTCTTTTCCTAAATATTTAATTTCCAGTATTTTCTTTGGCATCCTTTTTTTCCCCCCCCATTACATGCCCATACCATCTCCTCCTGATATCTAATCTTTAAAATGAAATAGAAAGGTAATTTTAAATGCTATCCCAATTACTTAGTAAGTGAGTATTATTACCTTACATGTAATCCTTATCATGTACCCATCGGCCTATATAATATATCAAAACCCAAGCTGTATAAGAGAGAAACAAAATTCCAAGTATCTTCAACAGGTGTTTCTGAATCATATAATTAAGCACTCTAAGCTGTATGATTGCATCTACTAATTCGAGATAAGAAGAAACAACATCTCAAGGCAAGATCCCAGGCTGGGCAGGCTTCAAAGCCCTTGTGTCATCTTGTAAGTCCCTAACTCAGTGAATATTTTGCCCCTACTGCTGGAGATAGCACATGAGTGGTCTACAATGCTGACAGTAATGTTAACAATCATCTAAATTGAAAACTTAGTATTTTTTGAAGATCATCCAACAAGGATACCAAATAATAGGCTTCTAGAAATACTGTCTAAACCAGATGTCATAAAAGAACAGGAAAAGTGGAAAGAACATAAGTCATAAAATGCTATGTATAAGTCAATGATGAATTACATTCACCGGGTTGAATAAATCTAGTTCTTAGTTCATAAATGATCTTTTTCATCTTTTTCTCTACATCTAAAAGCTGAAGAAGCACTAAGTAAATTAGTTTTTGCATTCGATCGAGTAAAATACAAACAATTCTGGCCAAGGCACATCGCTGACATGAGTGAAATGAAGACAAAACAACCAGCGACATGGAAGGAACTGGAACTTGGAAACTTATCTATCACAAAGTGAGACATCTTTTTTTTTTACCAATGGGTGCAGCCCACTTATGTGAACATCTTAACTTGATGATGAAGGTCCATTTAGGCTTGATTGGTATTTCTAATAATGCAAACGCCAGGCAGCGATTTTTCTTGGCTTCTCCAGAGATGGCATGCCTCTCAGCGGAATTTAAATGTCATTTTGGGCTTCAACATAACAGGCAAGAACAACACCATGATGTATGACCCACTGTTGTCAGGCAACAACATAAATCTGTAGATATAATCAAAGTTACAATATTGAAGCATGGGAATCATATTTCCATTGAAGGCGACCTATAGCACAATTTCATCAAACACACAGATGTACCACAAGAGTATGTTCAAAATTTATTGGCTGCAGATTAAATAGAACAGAAGCTCTATAAAATTTATATCACTGAACTCATCAATGGATACATCAGTATTTGGGCACTTGTCCAAAAGCAAAACAACAAAATGTATATGTCTGGCAGCAAGCAGCAAACATTAAAGATCCGTAACCAAACAGTTGACCTCAGATATACCAAACATCTATACAGTTGTCTGATGATTTTGAGCAGATTGAATAGGAACATTAACCAAAAAAATGCAATCGGTAACTTTGAGCTCACATTGACTCCAAGAGCACTGTTTGCTCCAGGTGGATCAATGTTGGCGTGCACTGACAAATCAAAACTAATACACAACCTGGAGAACTTAGCAAACAAAAATCAAAATATTGGACAGATAGAAACATCAGACAATGATTGTGCAATGTCCATTATCATCAACCAATCTGAAAATGGTCATTGTCGAAAGAAAAATTCTTGTCCAGAAAATGACTACAAAAGCAAGGACACTCACAACAGTAAGAGATATAGCACAGAGTTTCATTGACATGCTCATAAGTTTGACAGCAGGATTTAGTAATGATATTGTGGTATTTGATACATACAAACCTGATTCACTTAAAGAGCAAAAAAGAGAGAAACGCTTCCATAAAATATCACATTGCAGATGATAAGAAGAATAAAGGCATCCTGCTTACAAGATTTATATCACATGATAAAACAAAAGTGTACCTGAGAGACTGCCTTGCTAAAGCAATCCTAGACTACAAGAAAAATTCACCTGGCATAGTCATCACATCAGCATCAGGTCACACTAGAAGCAACAGAAACATACACTATGAAGATAACAATCATGAAGAAGCTTACATGCTCTGGAGCTGAGGCCAGTATCTTGATACATAAATGGTTTTCTTAAGTCCTGATACAGACGTGTTTGTACTTTCCCTGGCACACTATGACAAGTTCACAGAAAAAGCACAAGATTTACCTATATTTCATGCATTCACTGGACCATAAAATGTCAGAAAATTCTCAAGAATAGGTAAAACCAAATGGTTTGAACAAGACATGAAAGCTAATGTTGAATTACCCAGAGTATTAATGAATCTACATGTGGAAGGAGACCTAATGCAGGAGGTGAAAGACAAATTGGAAGTTTGTTTGCTCAATGTACTGTTCAAAGGATGTCTGCATTAATAGTATACAAGATCTAAGATGGCATCTGTTCTTCAAACAACTCGCTGAAAGAAACAAGCCACTGTCTTCACTTGGAGCACTTGAAGAACACAGCAATCATGTGATGTTACAAAGCCAGGTTTGGTGCCAAGCAACAGTCATGCAGCAGCAGCCTTTTGACGCACTGCAATTCGGTTACTATAAGGACACGGATGGACAGATTCTGCCAGTCACTACAACAGTGCTTCTCGCACCACAGGTCATCATCGAGTTGGGCAGATGCTACTGTAAAACAAACTGCTCACATAAAGAGGTTCATGCAGAAGGAATAACTTACCATGCAGCTAACTTTGCTTTTGCAACACAGAATGTGAAAATGATGAGGACTGTAACACTGAAATTACTGACAGTGATAATGACGATGATGTGTAATCAAATAAAGTTGTTGTGTTCTCTAGATTACAAAAAACTATCAATCCCAATATTAATAAATATTGAACAAACATTTTTTACATTTTTGATATTCATTTTGGCTAACTTTTTTTTTGTAAAAATACATTTAGCAATTTTTCTTTTCCTTTTTTATGTTCTTTATCTCTACCCAGATATAACTTTTGTATTCCTTAAAGAAGAAAACGGGATTAACAATTAAAATGAATTTTCTATCTCATTTTAAAGCTGAGATGTCAGGAATTTCTTATTTTAGGGTGGCCATTTTAAAATTGCAAGATGGCAGTGATGTGGGCTTCTGCGCAAATGTAAAAATTGATTTCTACATTCCTGTTGTTAAAAGCTTTCCAAAAATGTGCCACTTTCCTAATTTCCATAAATGTTGAACGAAAATTCTTTAATTGACATAATGAACCGAACTATAACATGCTCCTCACAAACTTCATTCCCATGGCCTTCACTTTCCTAGTACACTTATATAATAAATTTACGTCTTTCTGCTGGATATTTGATAATAGGTACAAAGTATGCCCTGTACAACACTTCCTTACACTTCAAGGGGACGTCCCTTCTCCATAGCAGGTCTCTTACGCACCTATATAACAACTCTCCCTGCTGCCCTCTTATTAAATCCTCTCTACCTCCACCTTTCTCCTCAATTCCGCTTCCAAAATATCTTACGTTCTGAACTTTTTTCAGATCTACTTCATCCAACCTTATAGCTTTAATAGGCCTTACCCTTTTCCTTGTCACTACTATCAATCCTCATTCCATTCTTATAGTTGTTCCTTGACATCCTCTTCCTTCTCCCCCCATACTATAAAGTAATATGCAAACATCATGGCTTTAATTCTTTCCTTCCCGAGTTTTCCAGCCACTTAGTTAATGACTATTTCCATTACCATTACAAATAGTAATGGTGAAAGGACACTCTCCTGCTTCAATCCATTTTTTATTTGGAACCACTCCGTCCTTCCATTCTCCGTATTAACAAAACTCATGTTATCCTCATACATGCTTTTTACTCTCATTACATTTCCTCTTTCCACCTCAACCTCATCCATCGTTTTCCAAACTTTATTTATGTTCATGCTATCATATGCCTTCTCCACATCCATAAATACCATTACCAAGACTTTCCCATATTCATACCTTTTTTTATCATCAGTTATCGTACAGCAAAGATTAAGTCTATTGTAGAACTCTTGTCCCTAAATTCATGCTGTTCCTCTCTTCACCTTCCTTTCATTTTATTTGTTATTCTCTTTTCCAGTATATTATCATATATTTTTGTACAAAGCACATCAGTGTTATCTCTCGATATTATAACTTCCTTTTTCCAGTCTATCGGTACTGTTTCCTCCTTCCAAACCACACTCAGCACCCTATACAATCATTGTATACCTACTTCACCTGCTGCTCCTATCATTTTCACAGTCAGTTCGTCCACACCCGGTGCTTTCCTATGTTTCATCCTCTTTAATGCATCCTCCACCTCTTTCCATGTTGGACCTCTTCCCTCCTCTTCTTCTATTTCTTCCTGCTCCTCTTTTTCACTCTCATTTCTTTCCTCTTCTGGATTGAACATTTTCTCAAAATATCTCATCCATAGATCCTTTTCTTTCTCCTGTTTCTTACTTGGCTATATAACACCTTCTTACTAACTTCCTTCCAAGTCACGTTCCAACATTTCCATCAATTTTTACATCCAATCCTTTCTGGCTTCTTGTACAACTTACTTCACTCTTTTATTTTTCTTCTTGTTTTCTCATTCTTATTCTTAATACTCTGAATGCTTTATTCATCTCCTCTACTGGTGCCTTCACCCTGTAGTTCCATCAGGGTGTCTCCTTCCACTTCCTCTTATTACTTGTCCTCCCACATACCTCTGCTGCTCCCAACAGACTGTACCTAAACCTTTCCCATTCAACCTCTACACTTGGCATCTCATCATTGGGTACTAAGCTTTTTGCCTTTTTTGGTACCAGCTCTTTTTCCTCTTCATTTTTTAGCCTCCTCACCCATATTCTTATATTTTGTCATACTATCTTTCTCCTACATTCCCGTCTCTTTATTTCTGCCACCAACAACCTGTGGTCACTATTTAAAGACACACTTAGTATTACCTTTATTTTTAAAGTCTGACTATTCCTTTTCTCATCCATGCTAAAGCAGTCTTATCACCAACTTTTGCTCCCCATTCCAACTGTATCTAGTGATCTTATTAACGTTCTTTTTTCTTACTATACCAGTTGTTTGCCAAATTCATTTTATTTCTTGCACATAACTCCAACATCCTTCTACCCTCCTTATTTCTCTCTCTCCATCCTTCCTTCCCTAACATCTCCTCAAATCCTACTCTTTCGTTTCCTACTTTTTCATTCAGATCACCCATTACTATCTGACACTCGTTTCTCATATGCCTTTTTAGGTCTTCCTCAAACATGTCTTCTGCTGGGCACCCCACTTGAGGGAAATAACACTTGTAACACCTCCATCTTTTTTTCCTCTCTCATTATTTGTCATCTTCATTATTTTATAATTCGTTAATTATTATAAACATATAATGCTATGTGGGTATATTTTTTTATGTCATCTTGCCATTGCCAAGTCCTGACAAGTTTTGGTCATTCCTAAATACACAATGTTGTAGACGAGTTATAATAAATGTGTCCTCTTAATAGTTATTTTATTTCAGAATTCAACATAACCTAACAATGTGAGATATGTCTTGTATGTGTTTCCATAATCACTTTCAAATTAATATATACATTTTGACCAAGTTATTAACACAGAGTAACTTAATCAAGACACCTGGGGGATTGTTTTAATCATCTTCATTAGCACCCTATTACCTACTAAGGCAGCTGCATGGCCTAAGTCAGCGGTTCCCTAACTGTGATATGTGTACTACCTGTTATGTACAAATTGATACGGAAAATGAATATAGTTTATTTGTAAATCACAATCTATAACTTTTAATCTCAAAAGTTCCAATGTAAGTACAATCTTAAAAACTAGTTTACAACCGTTGCTTAGTAACTATTAAACAAATGCTTTTCAAAGCCACCTTGAGTTCTGTCTCTAACATCCTCCCACCATTGAGGATGGATATCCTCAACTAATTGGTATATCGTGAGTGTACGTTGACTCTTCTGCCAGAACGTGTGGTCTTTAAGGACTGTACTTCATTTCTAGAAGGATCTTCTGAAGAAGTTACTTCCTTCCTTGGTGGTACACATTTATCGTCAGGAACCTCTAGTGGGTAGAGTCGTTGTATGGGTCTCATAATTACACCTTTAGTAGTCATGACCCTTGCGAGCCTTGTTACGCTATCAGATCCAGGAAACAACTCCACAATTCTTCCTAGGGGCCACTCCATCCTTTTGGAGCCGTCTGATCCAACTAAGACTATATCACCCATCTTGATTTTGGCTTTGCGCCTTGGAAGGGCGGTGGCAGTGGCCGCAGATGCGGGTGACGCCTGACTGGTGGATGTGAGGGGCGTGTCAACGCTACCTGACTCTGCCCCATCGTCCCCACCTTCGTCTCCACTCTTGTTGGCCTCCTCTGTCTCGGCCAGCATTTGTTCAAACTTGGCGTCAGAGTCTCGCTCAGAGTTGCCGCTAGGTTCCCCCTCCTCTTCCTCCTGCAGATAACATGTGGG